>JADDOH010014097.1:0-20220 GCA_016648135.1 Agrypnia vestita | reverse complement strand
GGGATTGAAGAAAGAGATACACTCGCGATACAGATAGTTGTATGTAACAGGGATCAAATGACGGGGTGCGTGTTCTTGATCCAGGGGATGAACGGGACTGCGGGGACACTCTGGGTGGGTCTAAGTAGAATTGCGCAAAGCCTCCACACAGTTAAAATGTGTTCAGTCAAGCAAAGGTGAAGCATTTCGAATCGGACCAGAGCGTCGTGCCTCAAACACAGCCGGAGGGAAGAAGCCCCTACGTTCTTTCACTCCCCTTGGCTCGACGAGCTCGGGCTCTGGTTATGAAGTATGTGAATGTAATAACTCCGTACTCAAGGACGAGATAGGACGTTCCTCATGAACGAGAAATTATAAGATGCAGGTAGCAGTTCGACAGTCAATACTTATGCTCGGGGCCGCTTTAATGAACGAGATCTGTTAGCAGTTTAACAATCAATTTTTATGATCGGGACCGCATTCAGGCGCGCGATGACATTACTAACACCATCATACTCATCATTCACCACCTTTTCTAACTTGCTGTATACAGAGACCTTCGGGGTTCTCCTTCCCGGCCAGCGAGAAACATATCAGGAACTACACAATCAACTGTAATAATCATGCTGTTTTACCATCATTTAATACCTCTAGTCAATAAGTCTACACCGTGGGATCAATCACATCAACTATATTTGGCGATGCTAACATGGCTCTGACTGACGCGCTCAAGGGAGAGTCTTTTCCAGTCACCCAGTTAGTTCATTCAGCCCTTTAATCAGCAGTAAACATCATAATAATCCGGCTCATGTAGCCGCAACGTGGGATCCTCATCATATACACCAGTCAATTTGACTGCCCCGCGGGATAATATACAAACCTTAATATCAGACGCGGGATTTCTTCCTGATATGTTTGTCGCCGGGAAGCGAGGACTTCGGGGGATTCCAGCAGGAGCAATAGAGTCTCGGCTTGATCTTGGTCTGCAGCTTAGTGTGGGAGGTTATGTCTAAACAGGAGTTAACCACCGGATGCGGCGATGCTCTGGGGCCGCATCCCCCTCCCCCCTACAGGGGGGGGGGGCATCTAGAATCCACGTTTGAACAGAAGTGGTTAGACACTTCTTAAAATTTCACTTACAAATCAGTATCTTCCATTCCCTTAGAATCTCGGGCTGCGATAATGTCAGACAAGGCTTGCCCTGAGCCTCTGTTGCGCCTAGTTGTTGTGAATATATATATGTTTGTCTTCCCCTACTATGTACTATGAACAGATTGAGCAGATTGGACAACGTGAGACGCGCTATCGGTAGGTTTCTTACTTGTGTTTTGAATATAACGTATGCTATTATATCTTGTAAATCTGTCATAAATGGGTGCCGCATGTGGTTGTGCTGACACTGTTCTAAGCTGCTATTATGAGATGTTGATAATCAATGCGGGCGGAATCTTTAGCGTATGCCGTTAACTTGGCAACGATTGTATTGTTTTATATTACAGTATTTTAACCCCGATGGTATTATAGTTATGGCGGTTCAATGTAAGGGAGTTTTGCTACTAGCGTTTATTCCTAGGCTACGCCGCATATAATTGGCTTTTAGGCCAACTCCGGACGTGGACGATATCGGCTATCTCTCATATAGGCGAAACTGTAGAATTCTAGAGCGGTTTCTAGAAGGACGAGTACGGATTAGTTACGTGCGTTTGTTATTTCCATAGTTAGGTAAGAATTCGATCTATATTAGTCTAGTCGCGTTAATAAGAATACGAATCTCACCACATATCAAAAGAATTTTGGATAGCTACGGACACAACAGAGGGGGAATTTTCCTAGCCACTAGATGGATCACGACTGGCCAATTTTGAAAATATAAATTCTTAACAAAAAAAAAATAAATAAAAATAATATTAGCTTTCATGTAAATATACTTCCGAAGTTCTAAGTTCGACTTAAGTTTTATCTAGTAGCTTAAAGCATAAAGTGTGTGCTTAAAAGTCACAAAAGTTGTAATAAAGCTCGATGCGGTAGCTTAAAGTCTCAAGCTTTGGGCTTTTCGTAAAACTTACATTATTAAACTTTATAGTTAGGTATTTAGCTTAGGTGTAAAGGTAGGAAACGTTACAGTATGTCATCAATATAATCAAAAGCGTGTAGCTTTTGCTTCCATCTTACTTCAATGTATCATTACCATACGTATAAACTATAACTGCTATTATAGGTCGACCACAATCAAAAGACCATTCCCTAGCTTTGTCCGGTAAGAAGAAAGTGGCGGGAAAGTCGCCTGGCATGCCCGTATTACAAGCCTCAATATGATATTCCAAATAAATATATATTTTTTTATATATTCAAGAACACATTCATATTTGTGAAGTTGTAATTTTTCAGAACAAAGTTCTGTGAAATATTTAATAACCAAATTAATTAATCAATTATAAAGACATACAGAAAAATCTAATTCACGAAAAAATATTAGGTTACTACTGGGATTCGAACCCAGGTCACCTCCTTTCCGGGGCCGGTGCTCTGACCACTAATATTTTCGAATCCCAGTAGTAACCTAATATTTTTTCGTGAATTAGATTTTTCTGTATGTCTTTCTAATTGATTAATTAATTTGGTTATTAAATATTTCACAGAACTTTGTTCTGAAAAATTACAACTTCACAAATATGAATGTGTTCTTGAATATATAATATCTGTTGTATAAATGTATGTCCAAATAAAAATGAATTATTCAATTAATCATGGCGTCCATCTAGCGGTGGCATTGCAAAGTAATTTCAACTACCGTATCAAAAAAGTGGATTGCTCTATGGACAAAAATAAAAATTAATCAATTAATAAAAATAAGAACTACATATAAGGTCGATATATTCACGAAAACATAGAGGGTTGCTATAGCTTAGTGGTCAGAGCACCGGCCCCGGAAAGGAGGTGACCTGGGTTCGAATCCCAGTAGTAACCTAATATTTTTTCGTGAATTAGATTTTTCTGTATGTCTTTCTAATTGATTAATTAATTTGGTTATTATATATTTTTTTGTTTAAAAGGGATACTTACTAGAAAAACTTGTTCATTTTTAACACACATATTTTTGCGCACATTCTTTCGAATGCGGTCTAGCTATAGTGCTGTAAAGTTAAATCTCCTTTTTAGTCATTTTTTTATAAACGTATTTTGTTTATATAACATAATTGTAAATATAAATGTGTATACGAAATACATGCATAATATGTGCGAAATACGTACATTAATATGTTTACTTTTTTAAACTATGTAGAAACTACCCCCTATCACTAGACCAAAAAGCAAATTCGGCCAGAATATTGTATAATGCTACATCCGGCTATAAGGCCCAATTACTGGACTGAAAGACATTTCATAAGTACCGAGGTTTGAGAAAATCACATAGATTTTTTATGACCTCGCAGGAAATCGAACCCGGAACCCTCAGTGTGAGAAGATGGTGTCACGCCCACTGGGCTACGAGGGTCACTGTTCTCTGTCTTACAGGGTCTCTTCTGCTAGCAATTTATTCCTTAATTATGATTTACAGGCTTTGACAGTTTTCTGGATATGTCATGATATGGTTAAACTTTTGTAATTTCCGAGTTTTCAAAGTTGTATAAATTTATTTTTCCTTCTTCAAATTTCTTTTAATTCTCTTTGTGGTACTATTTTATAAGCAAAAAAAATAAAACTTTGTTTTAACCAAACTTAAATGTTGTAAAAAATTCATAATACTTCGGGAGCGATGCTCCCTTCCTTCTTCATAACAAACTTAGGTACAATGATTGTACTAAATTAAATTAATGTTCAAGTATAGATGGATTAGTTATATTAGGAGGGGGTTGGGTTAGATTAGGTTAGGTTAGATTAGATAGATTAGTTATGGTGGGAGGGAGTTAGAGGGAGTGGTTACAAATAAGTGGTTACGAATTACGTACTTTAACTATTTTATTTATTTACTAGCTATAACCCGTCAAAAATGAATTTTCAACCGTGAATTCAAACGAAATTAAGGACGTTGCACGAAGTTACGGACACACACATACGGACAAACGAAATTATTGTATTAAGAACTTTCCTTTGTCATCCGATTCAATATATCATCATTATTGACTCTATTAATCCAGCTTATTTTCAGTGATCTTCTACAGATCCAATCTTCGATGTCATCATACGTAATATCCTATTTGTTGATTATTGTTATATTAAATGCCTTGTTTTAGCATTATAGGCCAAATTTTTAGTAAAAATTATTGTTCAAAGTTGTCAAGATTCGTTTAGAACATCCTGTTGAATCTTGTGGTTTGTGGCTCCTGGGGTATAATGTCGTATTTTTACGACCTTTCTAGCCGAGTTTCAGATCCCGTATCAGGCTCCATCATCAGGAAAGGTATGTTGTTGTGAGTGCTCGTGTTGTGGTTAGATTAGGTTAGGTTTCGTTCTCACCCTGCTTTTGACACGGTATTGCAAGCCAAATATTGGTTTGCAATACCGTGTTGAAAGTAGAGTAAGAACGTTACCAGTGTTGTGTTAGTATTCGGTAGCAATACTGTATTTCTAGACAATACTTAACACAATACTGATAATGTTCTCGCCCTGCTTTCGACACGGTATTGCAAGCCAATACTTAACCACAACACCAACACTCACAATAACACATCAGCCCCGATAATGGACCCTACAATGAGATCCGTCTTCCAGAAAGATCGTAAAAACGCGGCATAATAACCCAGAAGACACAAACCAAAAGATTCTGAGTGGCCGTGAAGACCTAAGAATATTCTTTACCCGATTTAATACTTACGTTATCCTTTCTTATATGATGTACCTACCGCAACACTGCTAATCATATTATTAGTCCTACAACAAAAATAAAAAGTTATGTGAACATTTTACCTCCACTAAGCTTTATTGTAAGAGTTATTATATTATCAACTTATAAATTATATTCACTCAGAATGGGAAGATTATTTCTTCTATACAATATAACCCTCAACCCTGGCAGATAATGGATTTCTAGAATTGACGTGTTAATAATGATCTTATTTTTATTTATATTATTATTTTATATATTACTTTTACTGAAGTGATCATTAAACATTACGAATTCTTATTGAGATTTATTTTCTTTGTACATAATTACAGCACTTTTAATATGAACTTTATGTTAATTAATGAACTAATCCGAGTGAGTTCAGTTCAAGCTAAAAGTTTTAAAATAATGAATACTGTTTGCGATTGCGTATGTCAAATAAGTGTCAAATTACCTGTTTTGACTAATATTTGTACATGTTGTAACAAGACGCTAAAAAGAATTTACGGATTGTCCGAATTCCTTGCACATACAATGTTATAACACTATCGAAAGATGACAGCCTTTAACAATCTAGAATGATCTACAATCTTTGGAAAACGTCGATAAACATCTAAAAACACCTAGAAAAAACACTAGAAAAATCTTAAAGGTTCGATAATCCAATTTTTGGATATAAATACGGAACGGAGCCGCGGCGCGAGTTCGCAGTTGTCATGTTGACAGTTGAAATCGGCTGCGAAGAACGCGCAGGACGACGCCCAATGTGGCTAGTCGTATCTGATTGGCGAAATAAATAAGTCGGAGCGATTAATAAGTACGAATCGGATGGAATGTTCTAGTGAATGTTAAATACGTGTTACGCGATAATAAAGTGTTTATTTATTGTAAGTGTGATATACTGCGAGAAACTTTAATTAGTTTTAAGTGAATATGTACCTTGAATATTTAATTAAACTTTAATTAATAAATCGCTTATTTTCATTTATTCCTCCTTAGTCACGATGCGTGGTAATAGGTTTGTGTAATCATGAAAGAAATTTTTAACTTACAGAAAATGTATATCTGTAGCATATAGATTATGCATACAGGAGAGTTTTATGACTACTTTTAGTTAGACTACTATACAACTACTTGATATGTTTTTTTTATTTATTTATCTATTTATTTTCTTTACATTTTTGGAATATTTCTAGTCCCACTAAACGTCAAAATGCCGTTTGTCTGCTGGTTCATTTTCACAATTTAATGTTACAATGTTACTTACTATTATGCATTTTATAAACAGCAGAGATAAAAAACAGAAAAATTATAAGTACAAAAGCAAAAAAGAAATTTTTAGTACAAATTTAAAAAAAATAATTTAAGTAAAAAAAAACGATTTTATGTACATTTATATAAATAATATTACTAATGTAAATATAGCAAAAACTAATAATTCATTCAAATAACCGTAATAATACACTTCACATAATTTCAATATTAATACAGTTCATATATTATAACTTATGTCATTCACTAACAACCACTTTCTAAGTTCTGCCACTGATTTTGGAGTCTTTAGGCCTGTGGGAAAGGTACTTTGTATTTTGTTCAAGAACATGGGAACTAGATATTCAAGTGTCCTCAGTCCGCATTTATTTGTTATTCTTGGAACAGTTTAAATCTGATTTGTAGCGAATCTTGGTTCTGCCATGAGCAACTACTTTTTGTAAATTTCATTTTCGTGGTTTTCTTTTATCAGCAGAAATAGAATTAACCCATAAACTGGCAAATATTGACGGATGAATACACCAATTTAATATTAGGTCCTTACATATGAAATTGGCGTTTAGTATGGGAGGAACATAAAGCCGATTTTTTTTTATTATAATATATTTATTTAATCAAAGTATATACCATTGCTATCTATGCACTTTTGCCATCTCATAGGTAGTTCATCGATCCCTTTACTAAAAAACCATTCGGACGGGAATCAATAAAATCTTTGAAGGCGGTTTGGACTGCCCCATCGTAGTTGAATTTTTTTCTTTGCAAGAAGTTATCCAAATTTCGAAAAAAATGATAATCTGTTGGGGCAAGGTTCGGAGAGTACGTTGGATGTCTTAGATATTCCAATTGAAGCTCCTCTAATTTGGTAGCCGTCTGTTGTGCAGTGTGTGGTCTAGCGTTATCATGAAACAGCAGTGGCCTAGAGCGATTAACTAGCCTCGGTTGTTTAGCAGCTAGCTTTTCCATCATGGTTTGCAGTTGCTGACAATAGACATCTGCCGTAATCGTCTGGCCAGATTTAAAAAAGCTGTAGTGAACGACACCAGCACTAGTCCACCAAACGGTCACAAGTAACTTTTTTGGAGTCAATTTTCGCTTGGGGCAGGGTTTGGCTGGTTCGGCAGGGTTCAGCCATTGCGATGAGCGCTTCCGATTATCCTACAGGATCCACTTTTCATCACAGGTAATGATTCGATTTAAAATCCCTTCATATTGTGCCGGTTGAGTAATGCAACGCAGCAGTCAACGCGCGTTTGTTGATTTGCTTCACTCAATTCGTGAGGTACCCACCTTTCAAGCTTTTTCACCTTACCAATTTGCTTCAAGTGGATTAAAACATTTTATCACTAACACCGCAGCCTGCAGCTAACTCGGATGTGGTTTGCGATGGATCCGCTTCCACAATAGCCTTCAATTCTTCATTATCAACTTTGGTCTCCGGCCGTCCACGGGGCTTGTTCTGCAGGTCGAAATTTCCAGGACGAAAACGTTGGAACCAAAAACGCACTGTGTTTTCTTTTGCGGCACCGTCGCCATACACATCATTAATCCTTCGAGCCGTTTCTGCAGCACTGGTGCCACGGTGGAACTCGTACTCGTAAATAACGCGATATTTCAAGTTTTTCATTTTGTAAACTGAGTGACCCAAAGAAAAAAACAATTGAGGAAAAAACAAATGAATTATAATTTTCAAAACAAAAATACATGAGTAAATAGCTGTATAAGTTTGGATTTGGAATTCCTAACCAAAGAGAAGATATTTGAGATCAAATTTGCCAGTACGGCAAAACGCTAATTTCATATGTAAGGACCTAATATTTTGGCTTTGTTCAAAAACCTGTAGATTTACGATTATTTTTATGATAGCAGATTGTAGATTTTGTATAGACTTTATATTTGAATTACTAGAGAGGCCCCAAGATCTTATACCATATCTTAACATTGATTCTACCAACGAAAAATGTATCATTCTTAAAACAGGCTTTGGGATAATGTATTGAATCTTGTAAAATCCCTAAGGCTCGTACAAATTCTATGTATCTGCTGAACCCATATGAAGTGTTCATCTATGAGCCTTCTTACATTCTTGTACGTGTACCTATAAGTAATCAATTATTTTTGGTGTAGAATGTTTGCTTCAGTCAAGCTCAGTAAAGTGAACGTGTAAAGACGTGTTTTATCCGTGGTCTTGTGACTTGTGACAATTAAATTGAATTTTTTTTATTACTCTTTTGTAAAATGGCGGACAATCAACTAACTGAAGAACATTTACGTCATTGCATGCTGTTTCATTTTCTATCGGGTGTTAATGCAACGGTTGCAACAAAGAAAATTTGTGATGTGTGTGGAGACGTATTGAAAGTAAATAAGTGCCAACGTTGGTTTATAAAATTTTCCGATGGTGATTTTGACTTGTCTGATAGCGATCGAAGTGGGCGCCCGGTTGGGTTTGATAATGACGCTTTAAACACCTAGAAGCATATTATTCTTAAAAGTCTACTTACAAGATGGCAAAAGGTCCTAGATAACGATGGAGATTAAATCGATTAAAAATAAAATTAAATATAGTTAAAAAAAAATTTGTTGCCACTTAAATAATTGATTACTTATGGGTACACCTAATATTAGGTCCTTACATATGAAATTGACGTTTTGCCGTACTGGCAAATTTGATCTCAAATATCTTCTCTTTGGTTAGGATTTCCAAATTCAAATTTATACAACTATTTACTCATGTATTTGTGTTTTGAAAATTATAATTCATTTGTTTTTTCCTCAATTGTTTTTTTCTTTGCGTCACTCAGTTTACAAAATGAAAAACTTGAAATATCGCGTTATTTACAAGTACGAGTTCCACCGTGGCACCAGTACTGCAGAAAAGGCTCGAAGGATTAATGATGTGTATGGCGACGGTGCCGCAAAAGAAAACACAGTGCGTTTTTGGTTCCAACGTTTTCGTTCTGGAAATTTCGACCTGCAGAACAAGCCCCGTGGACGGCCGGAGACCAAAGTTGATAATGAAGAATTGAAGGCTATTGTGGAAGCGGATCCATCGCAAATCACATCCGAGTTAGCTGCAGGCTGCGGTGTTAGTGATAAAACTGTTTTATCCACTTGAAGCAAATTGGTAAGGTGAAAAAGCTTGAAAGGTGGGTACCTCACGAATTGAGTGAAGCAAATCAACAAACGCGCGTTGACTGCTGCGTTGCATTACTCAACCGGCACAATAATGAAGGGATTTTAAATCGAATCATTACCTGTGATGAAAAGTGGATCCTGTACGATAATCGGAAGCGCTCATCGCAATGGCTGAACCCTGCCGAACCAGCCAAACCATGCCCCAAGCGAAAATTGACTCCAAAAAAGTTACTTGTGAGCGTTTGGTGGACTAGTGCTGGTGTCGTTCACTACAGCTTTCTTAAATCTGGCCAGACGATTACGGCAGATGTCTATTGTCAGCAACTGCAAACCATGATGGAAAAGCTAGCTGCTAAACAACCGAGGCTGGTTAATCGCTCTAGGCCACTGCTGCTTCATGATAACGCTAGACCACACACTGCACAACAGACGGCTACCAAATTAGAGGAGGTTCAATTGGAATGTCTAAGACATCCACCGTACTCTCCGGACCTTGCCCCAACAGATTACCATTTTTTTCGAAATTTGGATAACTTCTTGCAAAGGAAAAAATTCAACTCCCATGGGGCAGTCCAAACCGCCTTCAAAGATTTTATTGATTCCCGTCCGAATGGTTTTTTTAGTAAAGGGATCGATGAACTACCTATGAGATGGCAAAAGTGCATAGATAGCAATGGTACATATTTTGATTAAATAAATATATTATAATAAAAAAAAATCGGCTTTATGTTCCTCCCATACTAAACGTCAATTTCATATGTAAGGACCTAATATTATAACTTGTTACATTGACATTTTGAACTTTTTTTTCTGTAGACCTCGTCAGTAAAGAGAACTCTCGTGTCTGACGAGGGAGCCTATGTTTGTCATGTTAATGTTCACGAACTGCTGCAGGAGTTTCTGTACGTGGACCCCTCGAGGCCGATCCAGTGGGTGGGCGGCGCCGGGCCCCCGAGGGCGGAGCCCGCCTGCGGCTTCTTCAGGGAGAAGTGCGAGCGCCCCCCGGACTGGCGCCTGCTGGCCGTCACGGCCTTCGTGGCCCTCACGGCCATCGTGGCCGGTGTGTTCCTGCTCAAGTAAGTGCCATGTGGAGCCTAGTCATATACTCGAACATCTTGAGGCTGCTTCAGTAAATCAAAGAATGAACAAATTCAAAAATAAATTTTAATTAAGGTAAATCAAAAAGTCTCTCAGAGACAAAGCTGTTTATATGAGAAACGTGTATACAAGTCTTGCCGCTGGCCATCTATGTAAACTGGCTTAAAGTGATTACTTTACACAGTGCAACGTTCACCAATTTCAAAGTAAGAACATCTACACGTGATCAAATTTTTGAAAGTTGTGTGTATGTTCCAAATGTGAAAATTTTCATATATTTGAAGGGAGACATCTACAGTCATTCTCATGAAAAAAGTGTACACCGACTTCCCAGCTTGTAATGATATCTCTATATTTTTAAAGTGTTCTAATAATATTCTATACATGATATACTTCCGAATTATTTTACATAACTTTTCAATTTTTTAACTCCTTTTATAAACCATTATATATTTTAACAATATTTTCGTAAGTATGTTCAGAAAACAAAATGACTACATTTTTCCATAGATATTTTAAATATTGGTCTACAGTCTCGAAATATTCGAAAAGGGCACTTTGGTTGGCTCAAAATTGTGTAAATTTTCCGATAAAAATCTGTGATGGTAGAATATCAATGGGCAAGGTCCACAACATTATATTGTGAAAATTCAAAACGTATAACTTGACAAGGGCCCTTGAGGTGAGTATTCGCAAAAACGGCGCTACATAAATTATTCAAATATTATTATTGTTAAGGGTCATTTTTTGGCGTTGCACAGCATAATATATTATTTTAATTTATACTCACTTAAAATTGGTAATGCACACATCATGTTATTATTATCTTTATGAAAGGCTCGCAGTGAGAACAAGAAGCGTGACTTTTATTTAAACATATATTTGGAAGAAGAAAAAATTAATCCGACAGAATATTATGAGATATTAAAATCTGAATAATATGCTAATTATTGTGATCGGAATATTACGAGATATATCTCTTATTTCGGGTTCTTTTCAAAATATATTCTTAGGAAAAGGTCATGCTTCTTGTTCTCGCTGCACGCCCCTGAACTCTACCTACTATAATTTTGAGAGCAATAGTCACACTCATCATCAGGTGTAATTAGTAATCCTTTATGAGGATGTAGTTTAATTTATGTAATTAGTAATTAGTATCAGTCATTCGGTTGGCGAATTCCAATAATTTGTTATTTAAACAACAACGGTATTTCGTTATACTTATGCTTAGGTTTCTTGCGGTTTGAACTATGTATTTGCTGTCACAGTCTCTAGAAGTTATAGTTTTAATCACACCTGATGATGAGAGGGTCTGCTCATCTCGAAACTAAAGTAGTGATAAATATAACACAATGTGCGTGTATTTCAAAGTTTAATATAGTTTAAATTAAAATAATCATATTGCACTACAAAGTAACTGCTTACCAACAATATTATTGTAGTACAACATAACTTTTCCAATTACCGCAAATAAATTCTTAATCAAACATATTCTCAAAAGAGAACTTATTTGTATATATAGAACAAAAGAGAATTTATAGAAATTAATCGTAAAGAGATGTTTAAGATTAAGAAATATTATGTTCACAGACCTGTAAAATATTTTCAAACTTTTATTCCAATTAATAATCACATTTTCTAATATTTTAAATTATACTGATAAAAATTAATGATATTCTAATATAATATTATGGTATGGTATAATGATAATAATAAGAGTGAAAAAAATCGACCTTACTTATATAATATTTTTTGCCATTCGATGTACAAGGTTAAATTTTTCCGAACGTGGTTTTATTTTTTCTTGCACAATCACGTTTTTTTTTATTTTATGTGTTACGTTTAAATTAAAAATAATTTCTTATGCGTAATATATCAAATCGCAAGTTATTTTAAACGCATACCATAAGAGTGTACATATTTTCCAATGTTAAAGGATTTTTTTTTAAATTAATATTTAAGTTTACATAATATTTTGCATACATGTATGATACACATTACTGAATTTTTATGGATTTTTTTCAAAATTTTTACAGCCCCATGAAAGTATAAACTTGTGTATGTTTATGTATGTGTATTTCGGAAGAAGACCTTAAATAGTTTAAGGCTTTATTTTTGGGAGTAAAGCTTCTTCTCTTCACAGTCAATAAGTATATTGTATTTCACCCAGCGTCTTGAGTGTACAAATTAAATGATATTTGGAAACAATCCATTATGTCCATATTGATAATTATTAATCTTTGAGAGAGCGCTTCAGTTTTTTATTATTTTTATACCCGCGTCTATGTTTGACATTTTTGTAAGACTCCCCGTCTTGATGAAAAGGGTTGGAGTTGACTAAGTTGACGCACACAGCAGAATTAAAATCCACTTTAATGATAATTCACATGTTAGAGATGAGCTCTATTAACTTGAGATGTTGGAGGTACATGATTCGCATACCGTGGAAAGCAAGATTCATAAATATATCCAGAAAAAAAATCATTGATTTTCAACCATTTTTATCCGTGTAGGAGAGAGTGCCCACGAAAGAAGACCGTCACGAAAAGGATATTCATCCTCGATCCCGAAATACTCCATTTATAAATATAGAAAAGATGTATAGCACTAGCGGTAACAAATGCGCTAGGAATCTACCGGATGCAGCTAGAAATCTCAACCCTACGTATCTAGTTCGATGAGTTGAAAGTTTTTGAGTGTGGAAATAAATTTTACGACACATTTAAAATTTTAATTTAATCTTCTAGTTTTAAAAATTACATCTGTAATTACGAATCACAACTTTAGAAGGATATCTTTTACTTGCACAGGGCAGACAACTGACAAATATCCGGGTAACAAAAATAATGCCGTCACAAAATATTCACGGGCATAGATACTAACTCCTAATAATGGTATGGGCAGAAACGTGACAATATATTTATTGTAAAGATTGGCGCATCGAAGTTAGAGGAGAAATTCGTCAGCATCCATATGCAGATCAGATCTAGTGAAGGTTCATTCTAATAATGATGGCCAAGCCAAATCACAAACAATTTCAAATACAAACTAAAAACGAACACATTAGACCCAGTAATAAATGTTTCATTAGTAAATATGTAATTCCACGACCTCATTTATAAATAATCATTAAAACATGAAAAACGCTAGAGAGTAGAAGTTGATTTTGTTGCCAATATCCGTTTGATTGGTGAACGCTATACTTAAAATATTTATATTTATTTCAGGCACTACAGATATGAGCAGAAGCTGGCTTGCCTTCTTTGGAAGATAGACCTAAAGGATATCACGATCATCCCCACGGAGGCCGCGGATTCGGTCACAAGGAACAAGAGCGTGGTAAGGACTACTTCTAGAAATAACATTCGCATATTATCTGTTTGATAAGCCACTAAAAATATAGGTATACCAAGTATTATCAAAGCGCCTGTGCAAGACAAATTACTATCGCAAGTGATCAACAAATTGCAAATACCCACAATGTAGGCGCAAATATAATTAATTACAGATTGTAATACGATCACACAAGTACGAAGACATGAATAAAATATTTCATCTGTCTATGTATTTGATTATTTTGATTTTGATAAAACCCCAAACATGTAATACATTATACTATAAAGTATAAATATAAAATTCTTAAGCCCATTTTTTACAGATCTGGTATTTGTGTACTTTGATTTAATAATGTTTGAATTTTTAATCATTATTAAGAAAAAGGTCCACCCGTGGGGTCCAGAAATAAATTATAATAAAAAATGGCAGCAAATGCGTACTGGCGTGTGAAGATATCAAACACTATGCTTAAGTACAATATAATATTAACCATAGACAACCAAAATAAATATAAACCATAGACGGCGCCAGAAAGAGAGGGCGACCACGGAAAACGTAGCATGACCAGATTAACCAGATACCGGAAGATGGTCCTGTTAGAAGTCTGAACAACGCGAAGATGTATGAATGTAGACGAATCGAAAGTTGTATGTCAGGACAGAAGAGTATGGCGCTCTATCCTCTCTGCCTACCCCACAGGGAAACGGCGTGATGGTAAGTAAGTAAGTAAGTAAGTAAGTAAGTAGACAACCACATCGATATATTAACAGTCTCTCCTACACATTTTCTTGCAGTTTTTTGTTGAAGAATTTCACATATCTTTTTATATCACTAGAAAATCTATTATAGTAGTTAACAGTTATGCATAGGAAATCCATGTCGTTCTCTATTTGTTATTTTATCTTTTCTTACATAATAGTTATTATATAAGAAAAATCTTGTGTGTGTACATTGCTATTGTGAAATGACGTGATATTTAGTTTTATAACTTATTCTTTATTTTATATAGTTTGTTAGTAATTATGAGGTAAAAAAAATACAAATGAATTTGTATTCTATTGTATTTTATGAATTATAAATTATTTAAATATTAATAAATATAATTATTATTGAGATCTATTAGTTTCGAATAGTGTAAACTAGTAATATTTAACAATAATATCTATTGAAATTTGGATTAATTTTAAGTTTTAAAAAAAATATGTACATGGAGTTTTACTCCGGGAGTACTACGAGGACTAAACACAAAAAAAAATACGTAGCAAAAATATATTCAATATGTTTCAAATTTATCGATTCTACCAATAGTTTTTGCGTATAATATAAGATAAGCAGAAATAAAACACTCGCGAAGTGAGATTATTTCGATTACAAAATATTTAGTTACACCGCGTGCTATCTTCGGTACCGCATTCGAGGAGAGAATGGCAAAGCGGCCGAGTTTGGTACTTGCTCCCGTTCCGATTACCCAGTACCCATTGTGGTAAATATATTAATTTTTGAAAGAGGGAGTGACCGCGGATATAGTGGGTATATAATTAACATATAGACACGGAAATGAGGAATATGTCAAACAATGGGTTTTTCTTGAAATTCAACTGGTATTATACTGCCTTTAGTGTTTAGGCATTTCTTGATTTCCAATATTTCTAAGTAAACCAATCTAAAGCCTCTATTATTTTTATGGAGAATCTCAATACCGTTTTCTTTTTTTATTGTGTAGCCTGTTTCCAAAAGCTGGTTCGTGAATTCAGAAACCGGTAGACTTAATGTTACTCCAAATAGCTTATAATATTTAATAATAAATTAATATTAATAATTATGTCCAATCACAAAGTTAACGCTATAAGCATCAAAAATATTATTTACAACCATTTTACCGCCGAAAAAATATCATGTCAGTGATGACAGAACGTGCGTCGATATATTTTGCATTATATATCTAATCTATATATATGATATATCTTAATATATATGTGTGTGTGGTGTGTGTTGTGGAGTAGTGTGTGTGGATAATAAATATAACGAATAAAATTTTCTTCGATGTCTGTTGAAAATTCTGATTGAATTTTTATTTATTTGAAAACACCATTGATAAAAAAAATTCATTTGAATAAAATGCGAACATTTACCTGTGTTCAAAATAAACTCAATAGTGTATCTTACGCGTCACATAATCCAAATGCTACACTCGATGGTGAAGCGCACATTAACCTCTTTGATATTTACTTTCCTTAATTAAATACGTTCCAAGTATTTTTCTTTGAGTCCCAAGTCGTAAACTGGGTCAGACTCTAAGGGTATATTCTCATTTGATCAATTTGGAAAAACTTTGATCTTTTTTAAATATGTATATTGTAGTTTGAAGTATTAAAAAAAATACTCCCTAAAACACAAAACTCTCGAGTTACAGTATTTTCAACGTGATGATAAAGAAACACTATAGATCATTAGTTTATAATACTTGCCGATACTAGGGCCCGAATTTTTAAGGCGTACCTTACCTTTAAATCATTTAAGTATTGATTCTGAATTCAGGCCTATGTTTAAAAAACGTTCAAGCTCTAAGTGATATTTTTTAAACTAGAAAAAAAAGATTTGACTGTTTCTGCAGCTTTATTTTTATTTTTTCATTTTCAAATTTACAAATCCTTGGTGAACAAAAATATTGGTTTAAGACATCTATGCGGTATCAAAGCATTGTGCATTTTTTACTTCTTAACTTTTTTCCTACAACACGTTTTCTACAACATTATTACTTTACGATAATAATGTTGTAGAAAACATCTAAGCGGGTTAAACGTTTTCTACGTCTCAGATAATACTTTTCACTTCACGCTTTATCATATTCATAGAACATAGAACCCATATAAAAAAAAGAACTGTTTTTTGTATATTTAGACATTTTGTAGAAAGAATCTAATATGTAAAACGGGTTGTATTTCCTAGAATATTTTTTTCTTATAATTAAATAAAAAGACAAAAAACATCTCTACAATGAGCAAAAAAATATGTAATTAATTAAACATCTTCGTATTAGGTTTTTGTATGTTCAAATTTTTAGTAGTCATTTTCTGAGTTCCTTGTTTTTCAGGTCGTCCAAATAGCCCCTGTAACGTACCTACCTGTAGACCTAAGCTAAATACCTAACTATAAAGTTTAATAATATAAGTTTTACGAAAAGCCCAAAGCTTGAGACTTTAAGCTACCGCATCTAGCTTTATTACGGCTTTTGGGACTTTTAAGCACACACTTTATGCTTTAAGCTACTAGATGAAAACTTAAGTCGAACTTAGAACTTCGGACGTATATTTACATGAAAGCTAATATTTTCTTTTTTTTTTTTCTTTTTAAGAATTTATATTTTCAAAATTGGCCAGTCGTGATCTATCTAGTGGTTAGGAAAATTCCTCCTCCGTTGTGTCCGTAGCTATCCAAAATTCTTTTGATATGTGGTGAGATTCGTATTCTTATTAACGCGACTAGACTAATATAGATCGAATTCTTACCTAACTATGGAAATAACAAACGCACGTAACTAATCCGTACTCGTCCTTCTAGAAACCGCTCTAGAATTCTACAGTTTCGCCTATATGAGAGATAGCCGATATCGTCCACGTCCGGAGTTGGCCTAAAAGCCAATTATATGCGGCGTAGCCTAGGAATAAACGCTAGTAGCAAAACTCCCTTACATTGAACCGCCATAACTATAATACCATCGGGGTTAAAATACTGTAATATAAAACAATACAATCGTTGCCAAGTTAACGGCATACGCCAAAGATTCCGCCCGCATTGATTATCAACATCTCATAATAGCAGCTTAGAACAGTGTCAGCACAACCACATGCGGCACCCATTTATGACAGATTTACAAGATATAATAGCATACGTTATATTCAAAACACAAGTAAGAAACCTACCGATAGCGCGTCTCACGTTGTCCAATCTGCTCAATCTGTTCATAGTACATAGTAGGGGAAGACAAACATATAGATATTCACAACAACTAGGCGCAACAGAGGCTCAGGGCAAGCTTTGTCTGACATTATCGCAGCCCGAGATTCTAAGGGAATGGAAGATACAGATTTGTAAGTGAAATTTAAGAAGTGTCTAACCACTTCTGTTCAAACGTGGATTCTAGATGCCCCCCCCCCCCTGTAGGGGGGATGGGGATGCGGCCCCAGAGCATCGCCGCATCCGGTGGTTAACTCCTGTTTAGACATAACCTCCCACACTAAGCTGCAGACCAAGATCAAGCCGAGACTCTATTGCTCCAGCTGGAATCCCCCGAAGTCCTCGCTTCCCGGCGACAAACATATCAGGAAGAAATCCCGCGTCTGATATTAAGGTTTGTATATTGTCCCGCGGGGCAGTCAAATTGACTGGTGTATATGATGAGGATCCCACGTTGCGGCTACATGAGCCTGATTATTATGATGTTTACTGCTGATTAAAGGGCTGAATGAACTAACTGGGTGACTGGAAAAGACTCTCCCTTGAGCACGTCAGTCAGAGCCATGTTAGCATCGCCAAATATAGTTGATGTGATTGATCCCACGGTGTAGTCTTATTGACTAGAGATATTAAATGATGGTAAAACAGCATGATTATTACAGTTGATTGTGTATTTCCTGATATGTTTCTCGCTGGCCGGGAAGAGAGAACCCCGAAGGTCTCTGTATACAGCAAGTTAGAAAAGGTGGTGACTGATGAGAATGATGGTGTTAGTAATGCCATTGCGCGCCTGAATGCGGTCCCTATCATAAAAATTGATTGTTAAACTGCTAACAGATCTCGTTCATTAAAGCGGCCCCGAGCATAAGTATTGACTGTCGAACTGCTACCTGCATCTTATAATTTCTCGTTCATGAGGAACGTCCTATCTCGTCCTTGAGTACGGAGTTATTACATTCCCATACATTCATAACCAGAGCCCGAGCTCGTCGAGCCAAGGGGAGTGAAAGAACGTAGGGGCTTCTTCCCTCCGGCTGTGTTTGAGGCACGACGCTCTGGTCCGATTCGACATGCTTCACCTTTGCTTGACTGAACACATTTTAACTGTGTGGAGGCTTTGCGCAATTCTACTTAGACCCACCCAGAGTGTCCCCGCAGTCCCGTTCATCCCCTGGACCGAGAACACGCCCCCCGTCATTTGATCCCAGTTACATACAACTATCTGTATCGCGAGTGTATCCCTTTCTTCGATCCCCTTCATTTGCTTCTCATAGTTGCTCGTCCATGCGGAACGCCCTGTCTCGTACGTTGATGAGGTCCCGAACGAAGGTTTCGATTGAGGTACGGCTACCTGAGTCTTTTAGCTGACATTCATGAACCTTCATATCCGGAATTCGAGCTCGTCGGGCCAAGGGAGTGAAAGAACGTAGGGGCTTCTTCCCTCCGGCTGTGTTTGAGGCACGACGCTCTGGTCCGATTCGAAATGCTTCACCTTTGCTTGACTGAACACATTTTTACTGTGTGGAGGCTTTGCGCAATTCTACTTAGACCCACCCAGAGTGTCTCCGCAGTCCCGTTCATCCCCTGGACCGAGAACACGCACCCCGTCATTTGATCCCAGTTACATACATCTACCTGTATCGCGAGTGTATCTCATTCTTCAATCCCCTTCACTATTCCATTTATACAACAATCACGTGACTAACCTCGAGAGTCTAGCACCGGTAATAAGATCTCATTATGCTACGTTGGAAGTTAACATTGTATAACCGGACGGAATGCCTATTTCCCGCGATCATATTCAATTTGTAAAACGCAATAATATGTACTTATATATGTTAGTAAAACGTTTGAAATGCAGAATGCACGTATAATGACCTCGCTTCTATCCTAAAGATAATTAAGAAATAATTCCGACGTCACGCCCCGACAAGTACCAACTAGTTACCGCGTCCGTTGCCGTCGAACTCTGAACCCACGTAATGAAATGAATAGTGACCATGTGACAATGACAAATTATATAGCAAGAACATTCCATTTGATACACATAAGAAAATAAAGAATAAATAATATTAAAGGTTCTTATCTTATTTCTGTAGTTGGTCTGCTTCTGAGATGGCATCCTGATCCGAAGTAATATAACGGGTACTCTCCAAAATTGAGCAATTACCAGCGCCTGTGTAGTCATTCATTTCCCTTGTGTATATATTTTAATATCAGCGCCTGTAAAACTGTATTAGATCCTAGAAACAAGAAAACTATTCCCTCTACACCGAGCACATACAGAACATAAACCCCTTCAATTTAGTTCATCCACGGTTAAGCAAAACGGCGAAAGAATAGTAATAGTAAAAGGTCCGAACAGAAGTTGAAGTTCTCTGTAAACTGTCCATATCCTATAGTAGCGCCTGTGTTTTCCAATAACAACTTTCCAGTCATGTATTTAACATAACGTCCTCCTTGTGTGTATGTGTGCTGCAATATCTGTCATCCAGTTAGTGATTCCCAAAATAGTGTTTTCCTTGTATATATATATATATTTCAATATCAGCACCTGTAAAACTGTATTAGGTCCTAGAAAAAAGAAAACTATTCCCTCTACGCCGAGCACATAC
>JADDOH010014096.1:0-24273 GCA_016648135.1 Agrypnia vestita | reverse complement strand
GTCATGTGGAACGTATGAACGAGGAAAGGATGGTTAAGAAAATATATGAGGCGAATGTTGAAGGCAACAGGAATAGAGGGCGTCCGCGAAAGACCTGGCACGTTCAGGTACTACAAGTATTTGAGGATGGCCCTGTTAAAAGCCGCAACAACCGTATAACGTGTATGAGAAGATGTATGAATGTGGCCGAAGCAAAAGTGGCATGCCAGGATAGAAGAGTATGGCGTTCAATCCTCTCTGCCTAGAGTTAGTTAGTTAGTTAGATTCCACCCATGATCGACCATGCGTCTATCAAATTTGGAAAGTTCATGTATGGTGTTCTCTTCTCTTCATACTTATTTAACTATTACTTAACTACCTCTCTTATTACTCGATTAACATAATCCTGTAAATGTGTTCTTAAAAATTAATTTTTTTTGTTACGAATGCGATTCTTACTCAGCAATTTACAAAAAATAAATGAGACTTTTAATTTTTTATAATTATAACGTTTGCAATTACAATTATAATACATCACGGCGCTAAGAAACGCAGAATCACTGACAATGGTCTGGACAGACACCCTGTAGCTCTTCCGGATGGCTGTCATCAATGCAATTATAGTTAACATAATAATCAACGTCCGGTTACCGGATGCTGCATGTTAATAAGAGAATTATAATAATAACCGAACATACAATAATCAGCTGTGTGTCCTAAATCATATTTTCCTCATAACTTTGACCATTGCATTGTGAGAATTAGATTTTAATGGAATATTCGTACGATAGAATAATTAAATCAATTATAAAAAAAAATGAACTTCACTTGCAATAAAGAGAGATGAAATGCGGAAAATTGTCGTGATAGAAAAATTAAAATGGTTTTCTCTTCATTGGTTTTGTCAAGGCACGTGACTTTGGGACGCGAATGAAAATACTGAAAATTAATTTATTTTATTACCAAAGAAAATCCCTTAAGGGGGGGGTAAGGATAATTCGTACAAAAAAGGCATGTTTTTGTGAATTTTTTGTGACGACACAGTTAAAATCTCTTTATTAAAACTAATGATACATTAAAGTATGACATTTGAAAAATACTGTGCAAAATTTTCAAGACGAAATATTAAAAAATACGGCAATGGCAGCAATTATTCGGACGTATCTCGGAAAAAAGTAGAATTGCGGTGTCCATCATAACTTGGTGCTAGATCATCTGAAATCAAAAAATCAGAGTTCATTCGTTAGATAATAGGTTTTTCCAGGTAACGCTGGGAGGGTTTTTTTGAAATTTCAATTTTTCAATTTTTGGAACACTTTGAAGGGAAAAACGCGATTTTTTGCGAAAAATATCGACTAATTTGTTATTAAAAAATATAAATTAATAACAAATATGAAAAAAAGCCTCCAGCGTTACCTCGTAAATTATGTACACAAATAGTGTACAAAATTTCAAAAGGATCGGTGCAGTAGTTTTGAAGTTATGATGGACACCGACTTTGAAAACGTGAGATGTGGGGAAAACGTTTTAAAGTTTTGCACACTGTAAAATTCAAAATAAAACTCAACACTTATTTTATACTTACACATAATTGTCGATGCCATGTTCACACAGCAAAGAGCTTTAATCATCAGCATCTTTTTGTCCTTGTCTAAGCAAAACTCTTCTAATACAATAGCACGTCCGGTAGTCCTCAGGTGAGCGCGTCTCTTAGCTGCCCGAGCAGGTATAAAAAATCAGTCTGATATCGCTCAAATGTTCATAATTTCGTCAATTTTGCTTCGATTGTCTTGAAATTTTGACACAATATTCTTGCGATGTTGTATATTCATTTAAAAAATTAAAAATAAAATGCAAAAAAAAAATGTTAAAAACCTTACCCCCCCCTTAACACGAGTTAAATTGTAGTACCGTCGTTAGTAGTAGTTTGTAATTTTATAGTTTTAAATGTCTCCCAAATTTTCGCACACTAATTTTTGAACTGTTCCTTAATTTGCACTAACTAACGCTGTCTTTATTCTTAGATTCCTTTTAGCAAGCTCTAGAAACTTCTCCCGTGGTATTATTTCTTTATTTCGCTGGTATCACTATATTTGCTAGCTTACTAAAATAGCGTTTTATAATATTAGGAATCACTGATCACACTGTTTTACGCTACGGACATCGCAATGTTACTGTCACTGAAATGCCTTAGCCCGCGTCACGTAACGCCCTTTATAGCTGAATTCCTTAGTCAGATTTGTTCTAAAGATAACGAGAAGCCTGTAGCATGATCTAACTCTTCTGATGTGTATTTTACTTTGTGATAGAATATCGTAGAATTCTTAAGAGTGATTACGCGATCACGTATGTGTGACCCTGGATTACATGACTGCAATTACGGTTTACGCTACGGACATCGCAAGGTTACTGTCACTGAAATGCCTTAGCCCGCGTCACGTAACGCCCTTTATAGCTGAATTCCTAAGTCAGATTTGTTCTAAAGATAACGAGAAGCCTGTAGTATGTTCTCACTCTTCTTATGTGTATTTTGCTTTGTGATAGAATGTCGTAGAATTCTTAAGAGTGATTACGCGATCACGTATGAGTGACCCTGGATTACATGACTGCAATTACGGTTGGCTGACCGCCGCATTGACGTCGTTATTATTAGCTCTCAGTAGGTTCATCGACACGTTACAATTTTTGACATTTTCGACAAAAGATAATAAATTTATAATATTGTAGATTATCTTTAGGAAAAACTTACAATTTTTTGGCGCAGATTTTCAAAATTAATTGTATTACATAGTACAGCAATAGATTAAACTAAGATATATTAAATTTCTGATTCAGTTCACATGTTCTTAAATAATTTTCAGATTGGTAATCACGATCAACCAAGAGTAGCTTCCCGATTTGGACCAGAAAGATCTGACGGAATTACTATGATGGCGATGCTTCTGCCTGGAGTCGCTGTCACCTATAATGTAAGTTGTTTTTTATAGAACACGGTTAGTTATAGATCGATCAAAATATGTCATTACCACGCTTATATTAGCTTCAAATATTATTCTTGTTTATATTGTGTTTGTCCGTTTGTCTATTTGTCTAGATAGAAATTTATAATCGATATTTCACCCGCTTCCCAATGTCCAATGGAGCTGAAATTTTGCACACATGTCAATACATAATGACAATACGTGAATCAATTAGATTTACTAATTAATCACAATTTCATATGGAAAAAATGTTCATGTGCTCACCAAAAGAGGGCGCTAGTCTGCTACCGAGGTGATTTTCTACGCAGAGTGATAGTAAAACTAAAAAGTAGAAAAAATAAAAAAAGCTTTACCTCCGTCGCGTCGATAGAATTCTGTAATTAAATTAAAATAAAAAAATATATTTTTACTATTTGTTATTTATAACACTTAGAACGTTTTCGATGCTGACGCATCAATTTGAGTGATATTGTAAACACTTTCTGAACTTAAAACTTGTCGGGGAAGTGGTGAAGGGGATAGGGGGGGGGGTGATTCACTATTCACTTAGTTTTATAAGATATCTTAGAAAACTAAGCGATTAATTGTAACATTAAAAATGTAATTAATATTCATAATGTCCCCTCTTCTGCGCTTTGTAACCGCGCCCCTACACCCAATCCGGATTGTAATAAATAACAAATAGTGAAGGTAAAGATTGTTATATTTTTTTAAATTATAATTAAAATAAATCTGTTAAGTAATTATAGATCAGCTGACTGTATACAAGTAGATTAAAAGATATCTTATTTCAGGGAGAAGAGATTGCAATGTTAAACCACTATTTATCTTGGGAGGATACTAAGGACCCGCAAGCGTGTAACAGTGGGATCGATTTATTTAATTCTACATCCAGGGATCCCGAGAGAACACCTTTCCAGTGGGATAATACGACGAATTCTGGTACAGAAAATATTTTTTTTATTTAATTTAAATTTCAAAAACATATTTACTATTAATCCACATGACTTAAACCTGGTGGTTAAGTCATGTGGAGAAAAAGACTTTACAAACACTTAAGTCCCTGTTGAGTACAATGCAAACAGGGTGAAGGAGCTAAGGATGGCCAAAACAAAGATGGAGTGTTAGTGTAGGTATCCAAAAAAATATCTGTCTTGGAGATCCAGAGCTGAACTTTGCTATCAGTAGGTTCAAATTAAAAAGGTATACATATTTAGATTAATTTAAAAAAAAACTTTGAAAAATAAATAAAAATTATATCTACAAAGAATTTTTTATATGAAAAAGAAAAGTTCATTGAAAAACTATCATCTATTTGGTTATTTGATCGGCACCGTATTATTTTTGGATTTTTTATACAACTGTGTAAGTTTTTCTCAACGTACACAAGCCGTATTAGAATAATGAAGTATAAAATATATATTTGTTTATTACTGTATTACTGTATATTGTAGTACAAACTGCGTATGGTAAGATGGTAATAATTGAACTGAAATTAAAATAACAAGATGGCATGATAAGCATGCGTAATTAACTATTATTATAATAAATTCAAAAATATTTTTATAATTGTTATGATCGGGATTGGATAGACAACAGTTTTATATGTATATTTTTTAGTGATTTATCAATTTGTTTTTATAATCAAGAAATCACCAATTAAGAATAGCAAATTCAGCAGTAAAATATTAATAGACGGAATAACGTATAAGAATTAAAATTCGACGTGTATGTGATACAAGTAATTAACTTATTTTTTCCGACAAGAAGTTTACACGTTCGAGTTTCGGTATTAACTGTATAATATATTTATACAAAAAAACAAATAGAATTTTCTATGAGATTCATTTAATTTATTTTGATTGGACGAATAAATCAGTTTTGAAGCAATATAAAAGACGTATTTATGGTCCAAAAAGTCTGGGACACAAAAAAAAGATAAAAAACCCAGATTTCACGGTACTAAAAAGTCCATGTCGTATATTTTCCCTTACAGCAATTGAAATTTCCAGCCCACGTAACATTTCGGCCACATTCTTCAATTAGGGTTCGGTAACAGAGCATCCGAGGCGTTGCATAAAACATTGGTATTGGGAGAATTAGGGGTGGCTGCGGGAGAAACCCGCTGCTTTGTATGAAAAATGCAAATTTATGCATCGTTGGAACGTAATCTACCCCGAAAATCAACAGACTTGAGAAATTAAAATTTTAATTTAAAAAAACTAATAAAACTTATATTAACCAAATTAGGTAATTATTATTAACAGATTCGAATCACTGTATCTTCATCAGGACGGACATGCAATAACTGTTCTATAAATTAAATATTCAAGGGAATCAACTGTCGGGTAGTGGTGGGACCTCATTTGTCGTCGGGTTGTGAGGTGAAGATTGACAGGGAGACATTGAAATTAGGAATAAATTAAATAATGGGATATTCCTAAAATTCAATTTTTTATTTAATTTTGGGTTGCAGTGCTTTTAGATTTTTAACATTTATAAATAATTTATCCTAAGACCTTTATTATTTAAACACAATTCAGTTTTTTATTTATGCATAAAAATTAATTGAAGATATGATGATTTCGAAACCTTCAACAGTCGTCTAAACAGTCAATGCTACAAATAATCAATGCAGGAAATACAAAGTAAATTATTAATAATTATGTATTTTCACAAAGGTTACTCTGTAAATATCAAAAAGAAATTAAAGTAATTTGTCATAATTTTTTTATATTTTCAAGGATTCACCGATGGCGATGAGCCTTGGCTCCCAGTGTCCGATAATTACCTGGAATTGAATTTACAGAAACAAACCGAAGATGAAAAGAGTTCTTACAAGGTATGAATTTACTTGAATTATGATTCGCATGAATTTTATTCAAGTGACAATGTTTTGATAATTTTATCACTTTGTTTACAGTTTTACCTCGCGTTGTCGGAACTGAGGCAACATCCGGTAATTAAAAACGGTAACCTACAAATAAAAGCACTTGACAATGATACACTCGTTTTTGCAAGGTAATGTTTTGTGACTTTATTTTTACAGTTACTATAATATACTATATTTTCTCTACAATAATTTTATTAATTTAAGCAGCTTTGGTTTTTCGCGTCGAAATTAAGTAAGTGATTGTATTTTGTAATAAATTATTTCAATTTAAATGTGCATTTTTTTATAATAAAAGTGCATACTGTAAACGTCTTTAAATGGGGACTTGATATAATTAATAATTAAAATATATTCCCGTTCACCACATCATCTGTCCTTTTCCCTTTTCCCATTCATAACTCACCTTCCCCAGTGACCCACCCCACTTTAAAATCTGACACTAGATTTTTTTTATTGTATTTTAACATACATAGACATTGATAATGCATTCATTTAATGCAATTTTTATTTATTTATTTTTTATTTATTTGGTAAAATGTACAAACTTAAGAGTATTTATAATTTAATTAATAAACATTTATATTACACGCTTACCCACTTTTAAATGAGAATTTACTCTCGTGTTTAAAAGTGGGGGCATTGTCATACATGTACACATATATTATTAATGAAATCGTTAGTGTAAGACATTAGATTAAATAAGTAAGATATAGAAAGAGAAACATTAGATTAAGTTATAAAAATTAAGACATTAAATTAAGTAAGTAAGATATAAACAATACAAGAATAAACAAAACAATACAATAAATGATTATGTCCAGTCCCCAATTAAGAGTTTTTACAGCACGCACAGAAATCTTAAATATATATATGTACCAACATTTCAATTGAAATAATAGTAAAAGACAGAATAAAAAAATGTTGTACGTGAAAAATAATGTCATACGACGGGTATACACAAAAAAGTTGCCAAAAAAAAATAATCGCTCATATTTTGTAATGTTCAGTTGGTATTTTAACTTGAAAAGGAAACAGAAGTTTCGAACCTAGTTATGTTACCAAATATATACTGGTTTAAAATTACATTAGAGTAAATAATGCCTCAGAATATTTTGAGTTTGTTCAAATCTTTCAGAACAGTGCTGGATTTATGTCATAAATCTTGACATAAATCCAGCACTGTTCTGAAAGATTTGAACAAACTCAAAATATTCTGAATTGTAAATACTGGTAAAAAAAGGAATTTAACAAAAATTGGAAATAATATTTCCTGGCGTATCCTAGTGTAATGCAAGTAATTCGGATGAATTTCATTACACAAAAAAAAGTATATTGCTTCCAAAATTCCGCAATCAATTGTAGATTTTCTCATTAGCGACATCTGTGGGGATTTAGGGGAATGAAAATGGCTTTGTACAGGCCGCATGGAAAAGGCGCTTACGACTCATATATGAAAGCTTCACGCAATTTGAACATATATATACAACTTCCAAAAAATGAATAAGCATGGTATATTCTATCATGGGTGGAAATGGCGAATGTTACAATTGTGTAAAGTGATCACTTAAGCCAACCATAAAAAGACAGGTCATAAGTCCTGTTACACCCAAATGACTTCTATACCTACTTTCCCATAATTAATACAGTTTCGTCTCTGTGAGATATCTATAATATACACTAATTGATAAATAATGCCTATCGAAAATGTTAGAAGTTGGTGACGTATGTTTGCGTTTATTCCTGTAAACCTTTCCTGAACTAACAAAAAATTGTAGGGAGCTGGTGGGAGAAGATCGCGTGATTGTGATAGTTAATACCGGCGACTCCAGACAAGAAGCTGTCAATCTGCAGCCGGTTTTCAATAGCCTGAAGGATAACCTGACTGTTCTTATTGCAAGTGTGAATTCTTCAAAAAATCCTGGGTAAGCTGAAATATTTTGGAACCAAAATTATACTAAAAACAAATATTTTTATTGTTTAATAACTAATTTAATTACTGCTAAAGTTCATAAAAATAATTCAATACATTTTTGAATGATACGAAAATTGTAGAATTAAACATCATACTTAGCGCATACAGAAAATTGACTAAATATTTTTCAGACATTCTTTTTGCAATTTTATCGAATTTGTATGAATAATCTCATTTCATAATAGTTTCCTCATATTTTTGTGGATATTCGATGTCATCTTAATTGAATCATTTCTTCATCTACGAACTAACGTATTATATTTTTTAAATGATAAGTATGTATTGATTAAAAAATTGACAAATTTGTGATTTTTAATTCATTTAAAATTTCGTCAAATAAAATAAAATTATCTAGTCATCATAACTATGTGATATTATTACGAGGTATATTTTATTTTATTATATAACATACTATTATAACATTTAAAAATATTTTTGTAATAATTTAAGGTCACAGTTATTTGTGAGCATGTTTTTTCTCAATTTACCTCTTTGCACAGTTAAGGGATCAAAAAACTATATAATAAGTTCTACAATAACGCCCACATAAAAGTAGTGTGGATATTTTTATAAGCGGAAAAAAAAAAATTTTGTTTGACTAAAATTCCGAGTAAAATAAAACAAATTTGTTTTGAATTATTCATACAAGAGATGCCAAATTTTATGAATCTGACTGTGGGAAAAAATATTACGTACGGTGTAAGAGGCGTGTGCCTAATTTATTACAATTACGTGCTGTATTTAAAAAAAAAATGTAATGTTTATTTAACTCATATGATTGCTCTAACAGTATTTAATAAAAACTTTAATTTGAGTTCCGTCGAGAAATAAATGTCACGGTAAAATTATTTGATTTTTATTTTTCGAAACATTTTAATATTAAAGTTAAATACACAGTTAAATATTTAAAAAAACTTATAATTCAGTAAAATAGAGTAAAAAAACTGTCGTTACTCAAAATAAATAAGTATTTGCGGTTTAGAATAACGAAAATATACAATTGAACAGAGACGTGCAGTGAGAACAAGAAGCACAACTTTTTCCTAAGCATATATTTTGAAAAAAAAAACGAAATTAAATATACATCTCTTAATATTCCTGTCACAATAATTAACATTTTATTCAGATTTCAATATTTCATAAAATTTTACCAAAAAAATATTTAATTTCGTTTTTTGTCCAAATATATTTTTTTATATATACAGTAAGATAATAAACACTCTGTAACGATGAGGATACCTATGATTCGCTGTATTTTTTACATAAAAAATATGGTGCAGATGCAGTCACATCCAATTAAATGATATACATGTATTTGACTTCTTTAAAATAAAAATTTCTTTCTTTTTCCAGAGACTCACTTCTTTCCCGTTCCTTTGTTCTGGAGCCGTATGAAGCTTTGGCATTATCAAAAGGAGTCAATAGTGTATTCGTATCACAATTCCTCATTGTCATTGTCGGTATTCTTTCGTTTATTGTAAACATTTATTAAAGGCCAAAAAATGTTATTTGACAGAAAACAATATATCAAGTTTTTGAATAACTTTATCATACCAACGTAAAGTTTGTTAATTATTAAAAAAAAATTATGGAGTGAAAAATTGTGAATTTTTTATAAGATAAACGCGAAGATTTAAAAAAATAAAAACCTTATAAATCAATATCAGATTTTTACTTAATTTAAAAAAAAAAAACATAAAATTTCTTCAGATGTTAACGTTTTATTATTCTTATCAATAATAATAATAATAATACTATTACAATTAAGCCAGTATATTTGAGTTAAACTAAGTAAGTATAGTATTACAAGACAAACATCTCCATTATTTATTTATTTGTTAGTACATAATAAAAATATAATAAACTTTATTAAATTATATATATTCATATATATATAAAATATAATATATATATAATAATATATATATATTCTCTATATATATATATATGCATATAAGAAAGGGTTATTTTACGGAACCTTTCGCGGATATTGTAAAACATCTATATTCTTGCGCTAAATAAATCAGGAATTAACACTGGGATAACCATTTCTCAGTTGGTCCCACACCCCCCTCCTCGACGTTTCAGAGATAATATGAAAAAACTAATCTATTTTAAACACATATCAAATATATATATTATCTATATATATATATATAATATTATATATATCAAATCATCTTCTTATTCAATTGACTATTAAAACTTCTTATTTCAAAAATTTCTAATTTATCCAATGTAATGCTGTATAATTTGTTTATAAACCATTATTTATATCAAAAGAATGATCCACAATTCGCGAATTCGAAATAATTATTGCACCTTATTTATTAAACCAATTAAATAAATTAAATGTTCTTTAACTCTAACATCAAGATATCTACATGTTTTTTCATTATAATTCAATCCATACATCTTATTGAAGAAAGTATAATTAACTAAAAAATATTCACAATATTTTATGTATGTAGAACATAATTACTAAATTTGTCCACAGAGGGATAATGATTAATTAAGATAAATTAAATTATAGATACCTCATAGAGATTGAGCTATTCATATGAGAAATGTATATAAACGAGGCAGATCGAATATCTGTTTTTCGTTTCGGTCACGTATAAAAAATTTCTTGTGTATTGAATATGGTTGGAATGGAGTAGTTTGTTTTAAGATATGTGTGTAAGTGACAAAGGCGTGGAAATAACTGAAAAGTTTCTTTTTATAACAATTTATTAACAGTCAGTAAAACACAAATGTACTCACACACGTAGTAGAAATGAAATATAAAAAGTTAGAATATAGAAGAACAGACAGAAATATAAACAAAAGAAATATCAAAGTACGTACATAGTATAGAATAAAATCAGCACAAGCACTTAGGTCTCTGGCGTAGTCATAAAAAATGTCAAGGTAGAATTCTTGATCTCACTTCACAGATTCGGCGGCGGCTCTTGTTGTAAAATACTCGACAGCAAGAGCGATGGCGGAGAGATTTCTCAGAAATAAGCACTCGACGAGACTCGACCTTCACGTAAGCTCGCCTTGGTACCGTCCGGCAGGAGAACACTCGACTGCGGCGGCGATATCGTTTCCTAGGTTTGCCAGGATCTCTCTCACCTCCTAGTAAGGCGAGGACTGTTGGAGCCTTCCGAACAGTGTATCCTGGCTGGAAGTATAAGTGCACGGCTTTTATACCCCTTCTGCGACGGCCGGAGTGGATAAGCGAACAACCGTTTATTTGCTGTTGCTAGGCGGAGACCCCGGCAGTAAAATTCACCGAAAATGGAAAGCTTGATACTTTCGCAGCCGTGCGGTCGGGTTTAATGGCTTCCAAGAAATAGCCACAGGTACGGGATTTTCGTTTACTCCCAGGTGCACATATTGTGGTCAATTCACGAATGTTCCCGTACAATCCTGTTCTTTAGGCTAACTTCGAGTTCATTCTTCCAGAAAGACTTCGGTTATATGTAGTTTCTATTATTTAAGATTCTCGTGACAATATTACCACTTGACACAAATTAAATTGAATGTGAAATAATAAGTGCAGAGAAGACGTTCTGGGGAAATAACTATATATATATACGTGCTGCGTCACATGGTAAAATGTGACGTAATGACGAAACACTCATGTTGATGCGCTATTTTTTTTATATTTTCTAACGATTTCACAATTTCTGGTACCGGCGCAAACACCAGATGTATAAGAATATCGTAACTACGTTGTAAAGCACGAGGGGAAATGTTTTGATATGTGGCAAATATGGTTTTGAGGGACAAAAATAATATTTTGAAAAACGGTGCCAATTTCTTTTTCAAGAACAAAAAGATGTCAAGAGCATAACAAAAATATGATATTTCGAAGCCTTTGAGCCATGTCACTCCTGGAATTACGTGCCCACCGTACTGAGCGATATAAATCCTTCATAAAGGCCTTTTATATTTGCGGAGGGTTAAAAAATCGCCCGGAAAATCGGTAATAAAAATATTCCAAACGTTTTCGCTAGGTTATCGAGTGGATTCATATTTTACTGACATCGGGTTCATACGTTGCACGATGAAGGGTATTCTCGCTTGCTTTACAGGCTACACACTTCTCCGTATTAAGGATACATATACTCAAGTAAAGTAACGACAGTTACTTTACCCGAGAGGGATACGTTCTGTCAGCATTTTTAAATAATCACGTTTGATGGTAAGTTGGCTTTGTGAAGCGCTGTAGGAAAATTGTTTAATCTTTTCTTCGGTAAAAATGGCACAAAAATAGCTTTTCAGTTTAAGAAACGTGTAATTGAATAATATAAATAACCAGGTTCTTTTACAATCTTTCAAATTTGTTTTCATATTAGTACTTAATTATTCTTCTTTTTAATTTTTTATTTACGCTTCAGCACCTTTAGATGCCCAATTACAGAAGCGAAACATATTACAGAATACCCAAGCTTGAGTCAATCACATAGATTAATTGTGACCTCATCGCAAATCGAACCCGGAACCCTCGGCGTCATGCCCATTGTGCTATGACGGTCGTCTATTTATTTCCCGTATATTATATTAATGTTTTCATCGTCTTTACTTCGATTTCTTATTTTTTATTTGTTAATATAAATTGTATCCTGACGAAGGGACCATTAATTAATCCTGAAACGTGTTGATAATTTCAATATATATGTGGTGAAAACAAAATATATTTTTGCTAATCATATTGTACAATATATATTTATATATGTGTACTGGGAAGGAATTGTGGCGTGTGTTTATGTTTAGTGTGTATTAATTAGTTATATATTATAAGATATATACTTAATAATAATACCTATAATATAAACCTAGTAATAAAATAAATGGTTCTCTAAAAATGTACCTACTAAACGAACTGAAGCATAAGTTGAATATTCGTAATAGTTTAGATATGTATTTATTTATTTAATACATTTATTTATTGCAATAGTTAGGTATCCCAAACTCAGTAGATTTCACGAGACCCGGTTGCGCTCTATTTCTGAGAAATAATTTCAGTAATAATAATATTCATAATTTTTAATTTGAATTAACTAAAAACATTTCATAAATCACTTGGTGTAACATTACCTCTATCGGTTTCATATACCATTACATCTTCAATAGGATGGATGCAATAATACTTTCGCAATGTAACTAATTTAATAATATGTAATATCCAATATCATTTCACAAACATCAATATATTAGATCAATCAGCTGAAAATATAATGCTTTAGAAATAAAACATGGCTGCATACTAGCCCGTGGTAAGAATGTAACAATTACAAAATTATTATAAGTATATTAATAAAAAGAAAACACTTCGTATAAACTCCTTATTCATCAGGATACATTATTTACTAAAAATTAAAAATCGTTAATAATATTTGTAATAATTTTTATAAAAGTAAAACTTCTGAAAATTTTGATATAGGTATTCCAAGTGATTTTTTCATAAATAATACATTTACGTACTCGGCATCGCAATATCGAACCAGCTCAAGAAGAGCTTTATTTAAGTCAAGATGTTGTATTCTCAAAAGCCCACAAGCTAACCCTATATAATGAAGTAAATTAAATTAAGGAGCACCTAAGATGCCTACACAGCAAAAATTATTGTGAACTTTCTAAGCATCGTTTGGAAATAAACCATTGCTTTGATTTTAATAAGGGGCTAGAAATTTTATATACAAATAATATAGGATCACAGATAGATAAATCAGAAATTTTATAAATAGGAAAAAGTGTAGCAAATCAATTATAACAAACAATCAATTTCTTTGTGCAAATAGATACCTATTTAATTTATTTTTATAAGGTAGTTAATCTTTTTAATACACACGCGTTGAGTTACATTTATCAATATTATAGTTTTGAGAAGAGCACTCCCTGTCATTGTGTAATTGATTATTAAACTAAATACACTATTTTGTTTACTTATTCGAATAGGACATCGGGTCACGCAGCGGGGAGGATTTATTCGGTTTGAAGAGGAAACAAATTAGGATCGGAGACGTCTGGTGAATGTGATGTTTTTCACTAGATATTGCTGTGTTTTCTTAGGATTTTGAAGGTTTCCAAATTGTTAATTATCAAAGCTTTATGAGTAACTAACGGTAATTTTATATGTAATTTACTAAATAATAAGTATAAAAGAAAAAAAGGAAAATAAAAAGAAAAAAATAGGAAAAGAAAACTAAAGAGAAAAAAGAAACGAAAGAGAAAAAAAAGAAAGAAAAAGAAAAATAATGTTTTTCAGACAAGCAAACAGACAATTGAAAATTCTTCCTAAATACACAAACATACCTAATTGTTATAAAATAATAATAAAGGGAGTAAATCAAATTCACTTACATCTGATGGCCGCATTATCCTTGTAAAGCTCTAGCCACCTGTATGATGCCTTCCCACTTCCGAACCATTGCATTCTGCTCCCTACTCCCATCCCTCTTACCCTCCTAGCTTCTCCTGATTAGCTAGTACATTGTCCGTGAGGCGCTGTCTGTTGGTTTAGCCATGTGTACCATTTTAATGGCTCTGTCGCTGCTTCCCCGATATGCATGTCCTATTCTAGCTAGTCAGCTAGATCTGATGGTGCTAGTTATGACAAGGTGTTGTGATAGGGTCCGAATTTCTGCATTGCTACTGTTCCTCCACGTATCTTTTGCAATACCGGGTCTAGGTTCTAGGTCGCAGTATTGTCCCTAATACTTTATTTTTAAACCAGAAGAGCCTCCGTTGGTCTTTAAGGGACTCTGCTCCATATGTTACTACTGTTTTGATGTAAGTCCTTAGGTCTCGTTAAAAACCATACATAACTACAAGTAAATGGGTAACGCGAGCTTAAATACATTTAAATAAAATTGAGAAACAATTATATAATAATTTCTGCTAGAAATTCTGTTAATGTATTATCTTTCAGAGAATTTCTTTTCTTTTTACTCCTTGTATTATTCTACAGACAGAGTGGCCGATGTCACAAGGCAGAATAGAACTCAGTACAATAGTCAAAGGTCATCCGAGATATACACTAGTCGAATTATTTATGCCAAGAAACTTAAAACACCCGCAAAGTGTTTCAATAATATGGACTCCGAAAATAGCTTTGACATTTTCGTAATGATAAGTGATGTTTAAGAACCCAGAACTGTCCAAGTACCTACTACTAAATGCTATGTCACTTCCATTACGCCCACACTATAGAAATACTTCAGCGATCTTCCTGTAGGAATGAAAACTGTCTCGCATTTGAAACATTTAAGAATCCAACGAAAAGTTTTATTCAATCAAAAAAAATGATTGACTGGAATACGTGGGTAATATAATTAAATTTTTTAATTTTTTTTTAATATTATTTATGTGAAAGGTGTAACATTTTATTCCAAATAACTATTTCTCGATGAAAATGTTTTTGTATAACGCTGCTTGTACTTTATTTAATTTATATTAATTTGACTAATTTTGTTTTATAAATGGTAATACGCAACAAACAGATGAATATACATTATATCGGATGTTTTTCTCAGGTAATATTATACCGTCTATAATACGAATTATATAACTGCCGTTTTCTCGCAGGCGTGGACCTAGGGGATATAATGTCCTACTCTTCTATCCTGGCAAATACTTCTTTTCATGCACACCCTTCGATTATTGAATCTTTTAACAGAGCCATATCCACTACAATCTGGTTTATCTGATAGTACCAGGTCAATCGTGTAGGCTACTTGTTCCTGCTGCCTCGTCTATATATTTTTTTACCATCCTCTCCTCACTCGCACGTTTCATATGACCAAACCAAGTCAGCGCTCTCTCTGTTACTCTACAGCCAGCATTATATTCGCTTTCAATTTGTTTATTCTTCGCTTTATCGAACACGAGTTTTCTTCGCATGAGCTTAAGCGAATTAAGTTTCATTATTTCATTAATCATTTTTTTCTTGCACAAATACAGGCTTCACTAATTTGTGACAGATTCCTATTGGCCATAATGGTATTCAGAGAACCTTTTACCTTATTTTCGTTTTTGACCCTTCTCTTAATATCCCTTTCTATTCACTTATTGCAGTATCATTTGTTGTTTACCATTAACCGTCGTCTTTCTCGAATACCGTTACTTTCAACGTACTCACATTCATCAGAAGTTCAATATCATGCATACATTTGTCATATTGATCACCAAGTATTGCAGATTAATCACTTTTCCTATTAGCTACCAGATCTGCGTCATTTGCACATATGTTAGGCATGAAATACTGAATCCCTTCATTCTCACTCCTACTTTTAGTTCCTTCAGTTATTCGTGTATTCGTGACATAACGCAACCCATTTTCACACCCATTTGTTATATCAAAGCCCGATGTGAATGCTCCATTCATTCTCATATACGTATTACATTAGGATATTGAAAATAATATTTTTTTTAATTTTGCGCATTTTAAAAGATCAAAATATTTATGAAATTCGCGCTCAGTAATTATAGGCCACCAAAATATAGGCATGGAATAAAGTAAATATCTTACTACACAGTTTGGTTACAGTACGTTTGATTTGTTTAAGAAAATCACTCACGATCTAGTAAATTTTGAAATATTTATGAAAAGGTCAAAATAAATACCTACTCTTAAAAAGTATAATGTCTTAGTAAATAAGTCGCGAGAAGTAAAATTACTTCCGAGCTTTTTAAGAGTATTTAAGATCAGATTAAATACTCTTAAATTGTAAAATATATTTTAGAAAATATTTATGTAGCTTTTTATTATGAAATAAAAAGTTTTCCTTGAAAAGTCTCGGTTTTGGAACGAAATTTAAAAAATAAAAATAATGTCTATCATAAAAATTTGCTTCGTTTATTAGAGGATATGATTAAGCAATAAATACTTTAACTGCAGTGTAAACGTGACCCGATCTCCTCACCAAAATAAGGCGTTTAGTTCATCTCTGTACAGCTTTGTACGAGGCTGTGGTGCCTACAATTGGAAATATAAAACATTGTTTGCCAAGAACGTTACCTTTGATAAGTGCTTGTGTGATAATATTACAGTTAGGGTTTCTCTAATTATTTCCTTTCGATTCGGTATTGAGTTCAATTACAGGCAGGTGTTTTCAACATTTGCGGAATATTACATTTAATTATTCCCGAGGATTAAAATTTAGAATCTTGCCTTAAATCTAAGGACGAAGATATAGGTAGAGAAATATAATGCAATCTGTATAAGATAATCATTTGAACAGTTTCCAAATATTAAATTATATACAACTAAGCTCAAGTCTAAATAATCTATGTAAATGATAGAAATTATACTAATTTGAACGAATATTTGGGAATATAAGAAGTTTTATTTAATCCAATTATATATAATTTATAAAAATACACTCTGTTTTCACCACCAATTTTTCGAAAATATCAACATGGGGTCAATATTCCCTTCAGAAGGACACAACGTATACTAAAAATTGAAAATCGTAATAAAGTATAGACTATCACAAAATTTAAATAAATGTATGGGAGATGACTAAATAATTAAGCTAAGATGAATTATATAAGTCTCTTAGAGACGAAGTTATTTATATGAGAAACGTGTAAGGAAGTCTCTTAAATGATGGCCCACGGCTTACAGCCTGTGTGAGCTGGCTTAAGTGATCACTTTACACAATGCAACGCTCACCAACTGCGTCAAAAGAACGTACATACATTATCAAATTTTTAAAAGTTCTATGTATGTTCCAAATCTGGGAGCCTTTTGTATATTTGATTGGACTATGTAAACAAATTTATAAGATAACTATTTGTAAGTAGGATCAGGTTGTTTGTAATATTTAATTTATTATTAAAAATTTTTCTCATTTTTCCAACTGTTATTCTCTATAATTTGTATGTAAAATTTATAAATTCTTATTAATATCAAAAGAATGATAATTTCTATAATTTGATTAGAAAATTTATTGCTACTAGAATAATTATTGCTACTAAAACACCTTAACAGGCATTCCATCATCACGGGTGGGACATTTTTCTGTAAAATGTCATAATATGTTATAAATTTTACAACATAATATGCAATTTTAATATTTCTTCTTGAAGAACGCTACTTATTCTATCTTCAATCAATAATTGAGCAACAGAACATAAATGAAATACTTTTGACAAACATTTCTTTAAACTAAATGGATGTCTTTTTTTTGTCCCACCCGTGACAGAAAAATGTATCAGTATTATCTCAAAACAGAATAAAATAGGGCTTATTTTCTGTTGCTCAATTATTTATTGAAGAAAGAATAAGTGGCTTTCCTCAAAAAGCAGTATTACAAATTGCATATATGTTGTAAAATTTTAACATATCTATGTCAATTTACTAGAAAAATATCCTACTTATGACGATGGAATGCCTTTTAAGTGTTCCTTAACTCTAACATCAAAATTTCTACACTAAAATAGTGTAGCTACTTCAAATACAGTGACATAAAAAACGCTATAGGTCGAGAAATATGCGAATTATTTACAATAAATATTAATAAAAAACGAAAATAAGGTAAAATAAAAATAGATTGTTAATTCATAAAATCGGCTACAAAAATACAACATTAAAAACAGAATAAACAATCCTTTATATAAAATGTGAAGTAACAAAATCCACATATAAATAATTACATAAATTAAGTCCAAGTAGTTTGAGGCCGCTTGTTAACGGCGCACGAATTGCAGCCGGGCTTTGATCTGCCAGATGATCCAGTTGTCTGTGTTGTATGAGGCACTACTGGAGCTTGTTAACTTAGCCGAAACGTGTGTGACCATACAAACATCAAATTTTTTATTTTTTTATTTATTTATTAAAAAAAATCCTTGTTTACAAATGAAGATACTTAATACTAATTTAACAATAAAACATAAGATTAATTACACATTTTTTTTGTTTTGTTTAATTTGTGGGTTATGCCACTCTACTAGGCTACGCCTGTCCCAGAGCGGCGTTATAGAACACAATTATAATATTTTTTCGAGTTCGTCAGTGCAGGTGCATTTCCCCTCAGCTGGCCTGTACTAGGCTCAGCGGTTATTAATGCAGCGGGCCAGGATAGTCAAAGGGTATGTATTAAGGAGACCGGAAACAATTCTCGCTGTTTACTTACGCAAAATGGATATCGACCATCGACGGTCTGGCTAAAATTCGTGTCGTGAGTGAGCATGCCCGTTTCTCCTAGACCGGCAGTTCTGCTGTCCCGGATGAAATTCATGTAGTGAGCGAGCACGCCCTTTTCACCCAGACCGACAGTTCTGCTGTCCCGGATGAAATTTGTATTGTGAGCGAGCACGCCCTTTTCACCCAGACCGGCAGTTCTGCTGTCCCGGATGAAATTCATGTAGTGAGCGAGCACGCCTGTTTCGCCCAGACGGGCAGTTCTGACGTCCCGGATGAAATTTGTATTGTGAGCGAGCACGCCCTTTTCACCCAGACCGGCAGTTCTGCTGTCCCGGATGAAATTCATGTAGTGAGCGAGCACGCCTGTTTCGCCCAGACCGGCAGTTCTGCTGTCCCGGATGAAATTCATGTAGTGAGCGAGCACGCCCATTTCACCTAGACCGGCAGTTCTGCTGTCCCGGATGAAATTCATGTAGTGAGCGAGCACGCCTGTTTCGCCCAGACCGGCAGTTCTGCCGTCCCGGCTGAAATTTGTATTGTGAACGAGCACGCCCATTTCACCCAGACCGGCAGTTCTGCTGTCCCGGATGAAATTCATGTAGTGAGCGAGCACGCCTGTTTCTGCCCGGCAGATCTGCCGTCCCAGCTGATAATAATGTAGCAGTAATCAAGTGCTTATCCTTAACAAAGATGGTGTGTCTTAACGTGTCATCCAAATTAATAAATTCTCTTTGGGAAAAAATCCAGACGTTTTAAAAATCTGTCTTTTATTTGTTGTTTGTGAAATTAGAAGCTGGTTTTAGAAAAAACTTTTGCCTATTATTATTATATGTCGATATTTTAAAAAGATTTTAAATTTATTACATATATTTAGAACAAATAAGGGGTTTATAAAAACATGTACATTACTAAATGAAAGTTTAAAAAAATATTAAAAGTTTTATATTTTATTTGCATATGTTGCATTCGTACACGACTTAGTATGTCTTTTACTTCATTTTAAATGTATTTATCGTCAACTGTTTTGTCTGTTGTATATATTTTTAATTCGCTTCTAATATTTCGCTGTCTTCTAATTCTTGTCAGCTGGATTTAGGAGGTAGCCTGAAATATTTTTGTATTATGTTCATGGCATTCTTGCGTTACGACCAGAATTTTGAAAAGAAAAAATATATTTTTGAGAAGTAATTAAATGTTACGGCGTTTACCTTGTGGAAATCCATTATGAATAAATAATGAAATAAAACAATCAACTTTGTTTTTTTCCACTTATATTTAAGCCACTTGTTTCACTACATGTTTCGGAAACGTCCGTTTCCTTCATCCAGTCTTAATTCACCTGATGAAGGAAACGGACGTTTCCGAAACATGTAGTGAAACAAGTGGCTTAAATATAAGTGGAAAAAAACAAAGTTGATTGTTTTATTTCATTATTTATTTATATTTTTGAGGTTGAGTTTGGAATCGAATTTATGAATTATGTGAGAGAGTGAATGTGCCTTTATCTATGGTAGCCATAACTCTTGTATAAACATCTGAGAGTTTGTACAAGAATTTAAAATAGTTTGTTGCGTAATAGGAACTCGGTTGGCATCACTTAAGGTCATAAATTCCAAAATTTGCTTTTCTGTCTAGAATGTTGGTGGACACGAGCATATATTTTAATGTTTTGAATACAACATTATAGAACGTATTTTCGCAGCAAATTGAAAAAGTGGAAATATTAATTTAATACCGTAAACTCCCACAAGAGCATTGTAGAAATAAATAGATAAATAAATAAAAAATAAACATAAATAAATAAATAACGAAAGATATCGGAGTTTCGAACTTCGCAGCGACCAATATCTGAATAGAATCCGTTCACTTTATGAAAGCCACTTGCATTAGTGTGAGTGATACCCTCTGTAATACGAAAATTGTGTAGTGGTATTCCTTTTTTAAAGCTACTCCATTGGCCATTTTAGTATCACACTGGCAGTCACGCCGAGCGGTCGTTTCTTTGTTTAATATTTTTTATTTAAATTTACGGTGACTGCAAGATCACGATACGGTGACCACAAACTTAAATCAATTTAATATAAATTTAGATGTGGATTCTGAGTCCGATACAAATGACAAAAGTATATCTTATTAATTAAAATTAATTTAACTAAAAACTTAACTTAAAATATTTATGTATAATTATACCTTCTTATAAATTATTTATTTTAAACCCATCAAAAATGACGTGCTTTTGTCACATATCAGTGATGGACATTATTAAAAAGAGAATTATGCACCTTATACTTCATTATTTTATTATATCACATTATTATTTGAGCATTCTGGTAGCGTTGGTGACGGATATTGTTACGTAGAGAATTATATATTTTGATTAATGATTAATATCAATGACATAAGCGATACAGTAGGTAATGGATTCACTTATTAGTTTTAATTTTCAGCAAATTAAAATAAAAAAAAGAAATGCAATTTAGAGTATTTGATTTAAAAAAGCAAATAGTCAATGTTTTCATTTTATTTAATAACAATTTTGAAATCATGTTAATTTCGAAAACGGAATGAGTTTTTTTATAATACTTGTACCATTTATTTTAGATTTAAAAATAATATTTATACAAAACAACAATAGTTTATCTTATGATTAAAATGAATATAACTAAAAAATTAATGTAACTTTAATTATAATTATACCTGCTTATATATTATTTATTTTGAACTAGCTATAACCCATCAAAAATGACGTGCTTTTGTCAAAGGCCGCCAGTTAATGCTGGGAGAAGAGCGCTATCTAGATATAGAGTAGCGTCTTGATAATGTCAGTTATTATTAAAAAAGATTATTAAAAATAATGTCAGTTATTATTAAAAAAGATTATTAAAAAAGAGAACTATGCACCTTATACCTCATTATTATATTAGCGTCTGTGACGGACGTTATTATGTAGAGAATTATATATTATGATTAATGATTAATACCAATGAAATATGCGAGATAAGGGTGTATTAATATGTAATTAATATGTATTAATATGTAAATTTTGATGCTAACTACTTACTGCGTTTCTACAATAAATCCATTTTATTTTAGAATCGCAGAAGTATATTGTTTTTTGTTTTATATTGGAATGCGATATTAAAGATTTTTATGAATCTCAGAATAATGTGGTTTAAAACGATAAGCTCAGAAATGCACAAAATGTAATGAAAAAATTTGAATTCGTAAAATGTTATTAACGTAAACGTAAAATTTCTAAATATTTATCAATATTGAAAAAGTTGGTACGGGTGCCGTTTTTAAAAAAATAACTTGTGCCAACTAGAATGGAACATTGTGTCAAAATTTCAAAGAAATAGTAGAAGAACTTTAGGAGATTTAAGATTTTGGACAATCGAACTTTTTTAAATTTTTATTAAAATAAATAAAACATCTTCGTATTCGAATGCAACGTTGTGCCAAAATTTTAAAGCAGTCGGTGACGAACTCTCAGAGATTAGCGATTTGTACAAATGAACATTATCATTTTTATTTATATAGATAAATTTTTTAAAAATATTATTTGGTTTTCAAAATATGTTTGATTAGTTTGATACAAACTAGAATAACTTTTTAGCTGATCTCATTCCTATTTCAAAATTGTTATTAAATAAATTGAAAACATTACAAACTTAATTATTTTTTAATAAAATACTCCGTATAAAATTTTTTCGATGTTTAGATTTTTTAAAATATTTCAGTTTAATGAAAATTATAACTATTAAGTGCCTTCATTGATATATAGCATATAATATGATGTAATCAAAATATATAATTTTCTGTGTAAAAAATGTCCATCACTAAGGCTCTCAGATGGCTCAAATAATAATGAGGTATAATATAAGAATGATATGTAACAAGCGAAAAAGCGTAAATCTCTATTCAAAAATATCCATCACTAGATACTACTTACTATAGATAGCGCTGTTCTCACAGCCTTAACCGGCAGCCAAAATATAATATAAAAGTATGTCATTCTTGACGGGTTACAGCTGGCATACAAATAAATTTGTTGCAATTTTATAATAATGTCCACAAAAAACTAATTCGTTTACGTATGCAAGGTATCTTCATTGTTTTTTTAGCTTACACACTTCACTCGTTCATTAAAAAGGGCTGAAAATTTTTATTCAACGTATCAGAGCATACGAAACAAACTTAACTGCGAACGGAATACATTAATAGGGAGGTTTTTATGTGTTCGATATATATATTTAACAGAACAGAAACATTTGGATGAATAAACAAGACAAGGTGAAAAATTTAGGAAGGAATTGCGTGTATTCAAAGGACCTCATGCTTGCAAGGGATGAATCATAAATATAGACCAAAATGAAGACTCGTAACCTTAGTAAGCCTTCCAAAAGTCAATCTTGAAGTAATTGTACAGTTAAAAAATGAATATTTCACTTAATTGACAGCATTTTCCTTAATTATATATTAGCGTCCTAACTGAACCAAGCTGAATAGGGCGAACCAAGACCAATAGGGCGAAGGATCTTAGCAAGGCCAAAATTAAGATGGAGTGACAACGTCCTCAAAGAGATCTCTGCCTTAGAGCTTCGGAACTGGAGAGAGCTGGCACTAGACTGAGACGAGTGGAGGAAAATTATTGAGGAGGCCAAGACCCACCGAGGGTCGTAGTGCCAAGAGTGATGATGATGATGGGATGAGAACATCTCTAGTTCTCGAAACTAGTAACCTATAATTATGCTCAAAAGTGGTCTTAAACAAGTGTTTAATTAATACATATTAATCAATCATGTTATTCCACAAAGTAAATGCTAAGTCAATAAATAATATTTTCTATTATATTCATATTTTTCAATATTTAAATTTTCAACTATTCGTTTGTACCTCCTGATGTGGGTGTCAGTGAAGATTAGCGTAAAAACTGCCCGGAATACGATAAAGCAACTTAGGACTACAATGTATGTATTTATCATAATTATTACAAAGTACAACCGAATTGTCCGGTGGAAAACGATGATAATGCTATCAAACTTTTGTCGAGTTTAAATGACAAATTTTCTCGTGATGTATTTTTAAATCGGATGCAAAAATGCAATAAATATTGAATGGAAAAAACCTAGTCACGAGGCTCAGTAAACGGATGTAAGATAAATTTCACGGTCATGGCAAGTGCTGCCTATTGCTTTACCTAAGTGGTTATTTGACATTTTCAAAAAAATATTTTTTGCTTAATTTTGAAAGGTTTAGATAATTTGAGTCATCACTCCTTCAAAGAATTTCAGCAATTTGAAGTTAG
>JADDOH010014095.1:0-13125 GCA_016648135.1 Agrypnia vestita | reverse complement strand
CAACATACACTGAATTATGTCCAAAACAAACAGTCTTGCAACACCTTGCAGGTGGTGCAAGAACAATTGCCAATGCAGTTTTAAAGTTTTGCGAAGCTGAAAAAGCAAATAATGGACCAATATTACCGTTTGACAGAACTCTGTATAGAGCGGCCGCCATTACTGGTTTGTTTCTTTAGTGTTGCCCGACCAAATTTCTATTAAAGGCTCCGACACCGGTCACTGGACACTCTGTATATTATGTATTGTGTAATAAATTTACACCCTGGCAACTTCTGTTTCGCGACAGGGACGCCCTCCCTCGCACGCCAATTTATACTGGTGGCACTCTAGTTGTGTTTATTGAAATGTTCTCTTAAATTGTTTTTCAATTGTTTTGTATTTTGTATATTTTTTATTTCGATTGGAAGATTTATGCCTGAGTATATAAAATTTTGTTGGTATTTTTTTGTATTGCATTTTGAGATTTTTGATGACTTGCAATCTTGGTGATGTGTTTTTTTCGAATTTTATATGTTCTTTTTCTTTAATGAGTTGTATAATTGATATTTTTTGGTATATAATTTCTACTTTCGGGACTGGAAATATTTTGATTAGTGTTTGGGTGGAGAATGTTGATTTTTTTTCAAGTATGACTTTAATAATTGTTTTCTGAATTACTTTAATTCGATTTATTATATTATTATGAGTTCCGCCCCACCCTATTATTCCATATTAGATGAGTTAAATACCTGGTACTGTATCCTCTGTTTTAAACGCCTTTACTTCCAACACAAAGCGGAGAACAATATGCAGCCGATCGCATTGTCTTCAGGACGACCCTGAGGTTAGCATAATAGAATTGGTGGCAAATCATTTTTGAGTTAGTTGAATTACTCTCTGGAGGCATTGTGTTCTAAGCAAGCAGTTTGAAGTAGTTAAAGACTCCTTGCGAAAACATTATTACTTCTTAGTCATCTTCCTTTTTATTTTATTTTAATTTTTCTATTTTTTATTTAAAGACTATCGACAGGTCAGAATGACCCTAATGGATAATCATTTAGGAAAAGGTGATTAGTACAGTTACATTTTACAGTAAAACATTAATATATTATACAATATCAGTAGTACAATATGCGACTACAAGATGAACGAAGTTCACAATCTCCGCACGACATAATAGGCACGCAGGCTCCCAGGTCGACCAAGTCAAAAAATATGTACCCGCGTCTTTGTGGCAGTAAAATTTTTTGTTTAGATTGATTTTCGAAGAGTCCTTTCCACGCTCAAATTATTTTCGGTCAGGACTGATATAATTTCTCTCTTAGTCTGAGGTTGTGTCATGTGAAATATGTCGACGTTGGGTTTACATGGCGTGACCTTGTTGTACTGGTTTAGCATACTAGGTAGAGGAGAGAAATAACCCATGTTGGTGTTGTAGACCTTTGTGTGGAATAAATAGTGTTTGGGATCTCAGAGACCGGGTAGGTATATTAATATACATTTGCGAGAGTATTGAGGGCGAGTCCAGTTTGTTGTTTACTATTTTATGGAGTGTCATAAGGTCTGTGATTTTACGTCTTTTTTCTAATGGGATTATATGGAAATTTTCGAGTCTTTTGTATCGAGGAACTCATTTAGGCCTAGTCGGTTCTTCTTCTTAGGCTCTTCCTAAAGACGTCAGTCACTTCCAGCTAGTCTTCCTTGCCATATGGGGCAACTTGAAATTCTCCATCCCTTTTTTGGATCGATCTTTAACCCTTTTCCCGTGAACCAATCGAGCTGAAACTTTCCAGGCAGACTCGTAGCGATGGTAAAAATGATCTAACAAATTTAAGTTTAAAAAAATGTAATAATCAAAATATAATTTTGGATTTTTTGAAATTTTAACTATTTATATATTGTTTAATTTTCGAGCTCAACGCGTGGAGCGCGAAACCTGTTTCAATGAGAAAGGAAGTTTAATAAAAACTTGATTTTTATGGGTTAGTTTTTTTATCTTTATTTTATGATTTTTCTTTGATGTTTCGTAATAAAGTGTGATGTGTGGAGGAGGTACAGTGAATGGACTGTTTCGAAACTCTCCGGGTCGCGTCGCCCTTTACACAACGTGACACGGAGATTAAAAATAGTAAAAAAACCTGGCGAAGTATGAGAAGGACCGATATGGGAGCTTTCGCTCATAAAACGGTCCTGGGAATGCGGTGGGTGTCCATTCACTGCTAGCTAAGAGTCGCCCTGTATACATAATATTTCTACACTTAAATAATATTTTAAATATTTTTAAAGTGTACAACTCGTTTTCATAAAAAAATAAATATAGTTATTCATTTTTGAAGCTGTCAATGGATAAAAACGCATTACTTGATGCAGATTTATCGCGATCATAATATAGATAATTTCATTTTTGCATCTTTCACAACGCTATGGACCGGCGTCGGAGAGAAACGTCAGAACAATGCCGAGTCATCATCGAAAGCAAGAATGTGGCACCGCATGAAAGGTAACAGGCAATCTACCGCCGCTCTTGCTTGGTTCCATGTACGACTCGCGACTCTATGACATGGCTCCCTCGGTGTTCCAATTCTTTGGAGAAATATTGGTCATTGTTCACAAGTGTAAAAGATTTCTCTGGTATTGCAACTCAGATGTTCAGATGCCGTTCAAATCTCTGCTAGGTTTTAATTAAAAACAGCATGGTATCCTCAAATTAAAAACATCACGGTATCCGGCGCTTCAAAGTCAATCTCGTCGCAGATTCCGCAGAGATAGTGATCAGACAACAGATTAAACATACATTCGTTACAAGACAACACATGACTCCGACACGGTATTGCCACGTAACGAATAAACACAGAAGCACTAAACTGCGGCATTGCAAGCCAATAGTTAACCACAACACCAACACTCACAACAACACATTAGCCCTGATGATTGACCCTACAATAGGATGAAAAAGGTTGTAAAAACACGGCATAATACCCCAGAAGATTCAGAGGGGCCGTGAAAACCTAAGAACATTCTCATTTACATTATGTTCAATAATGATGGAAAATTATTAATTTTAATCAAAATAATAACCAAGTCCTATCGAAAATGATTTATTAATTTATAGTCATCCGTTTGACGTAAATTTTGAAGGTTTCAGAGCTCTAGCTAGTCGGGGAGTTGGTGAAAACTCAATTATAAGATTCCAGCACAACAAACAAACATAAAAAATTAAATAAAATCATGCAATAAAGAATCTATGCCATCTTTAATATATAAACCAGTTGTAACAGAGCTACTCCACAATACTTTACAGGTGTTCTGCCCTGATTATGAGTCAAAAATATTCAAGCAACCATGAGTTGTGAAGATATGCAATATCAAAGTTTGTATTTTTTTCTGGTTTGTGTCTTTTGGGGTAGCATGTCATGTTTTTACAACCTTTCTGGCTGAGGTTTCGGATGCCATTGCAGGGTCCATCATTAGCGTTAATGATGGAGCCTGATCATCCCCGGTGGACCCTGCAATGGGATCCGAAACGTCGTAAAAACCTAAGAACATTGAATTTTTTTCTCAATATTTCTGATTTTGCAAAACGTTGAAGTATTATTGCAAGTATTGTAACTGTAATACTCACCTTGTCCTAAATGATTATCCATTAGGGTCATTCTGACCTGTCGATAGTCTTTAAAAAAAACTTATATCGATTATAAAAAATATACTCGCTTCAATACAAGACAAATAAAATGAAAAAAAAAGAGACCTTCGATGTAAATTAAAAAATTAGATGTAAATTTTTGTTTTGGAGAGTGTGTATTTCGAGAGAATTCCCACCCGTCCAGAGATATCCTCTCGTGTCGGCATGTAGCGTGTGTAGTGTGAATGTCGCGTATGTAGTGTGCATGAGATGAGTGCCGCAGAGGCACATGTTGGAAATTGTGCTCACGGATAAATGTTGTTCTTTATTAGGACTATTTAAAAATTGTGTTGCGTACAGGAATATCCCTTGCGTATGCGTGGTGGTACATGGTTAGCCGCATGCAGCCCTGATGCGGGCTTGTACGGCTGGACTCGCGGCGGCTCTCGACCGCCACAAATGTATCAGGCGGAACGTTCTTTATTTGTAATTGTGTTTCGCCCACTAATTGTTCTTCTCCCGTTGTGTTGACAGTGCGCCCGCTGCGAGAAGGCGCCTCCTATGGGCGGAGCGCAGTAGCTGCACAGCTCGGGGGGAAGGCAGCATGGAGTGGCGGGGGGTGGTGCTGGCGCTGGCCTTGTCGCTGGCCGCCTCGGGTAACTATTACACCCTTTTATTTCAACACTGCAACAACAAAGAGCGTTATTTAAATTAGTATAAACCACAACCGGTTTAGAGACGTGCCCGTCTCTTCGTCAGGACCAACACTACACTACTATGTTCACAACATTATAACGCCACAACCATCAATGATATAATAAACTGTAGATACGTTACACCCACTTTAGACCCCGCCCCCTCTCACTCTCTCTCCTTCGTAGACTCCTGATCGTGCTTTATCATTACTTATCCCCAATAATGATGATTCCACCCTAACCTAACCTAATCTAATCTAACCTAACGCTACCAGATGGCGCAAATGATAATGAGGTGCATACTATAATAACGAGGTATAAGAAGCAAAAAAGCATAATTCTCTATTTAATAATGTTCATCACTAACGTTATCAAGACTAGAAACTCGTCTCTCTCCCTAAGCATATGAATTACATTACGAACTCTTTTATGTTTATGATAAAGTAAAATTAGGAACAATCACTTAAATGAAACTGTAAAATTGTTTGATCGTCATTCATTTCAAATTCACTTATCTATAATTATGTCTATCTGGGTCATCCTTTAACTGTGGGAGACATTTAACAGTATTTTCTGTATTTTTTGTTTTGTCTCCCTGATTCTGTCTCCCTGTTGGATGACCGAATAAAATAAATAAATAAATTAAAGATGCTTCGCTACTGTTCTGTGTGCCGAAATATATAATAAAAGTACCTGCGTCATTTTTGACGGGTTATAGCTAAGGTTAAACATCTACGACTAACACAGATGTTACCGCGATTCTAACAGTCCAAGGACCGGACTTGTGGGTTTCCGAGTTCTAATGACGCGAACGGTTAATGCTCTCGGAACGTAAGGTCTTCAACTAACTGCACACAGGATAAAATAATTAAATTAGGTTGATCCGCAGTTTCTTTTTTAAATTATAAAGTAAAATAATCAAAACCGAAAACTAAATCTTCACATAGTATGTGGGGCATAAAACATAGGCACCAATATAGCGTAGCTTGTTGGTCTTGCGGTTAAGACTCTCGCCTCGTGATCCAAAGATCGCGGGTTCGAACCTCACCCCAGACCAGCAAGTTAGCACAAGCGTGTAGCTTAGTTTGAAAATAGTAAGAATATTTATGTGACACGTATTTCGTGTCCGCATCTCAATTAAAAAAAAAATCAAAAAAATAAAAATTTAATGCAGTCACCGAGGATTACACATTTAAATGTGCTGAATTAAAGATTTTATGTATAGATATTAAATTTATAGGTTATGTTTCCTATAAAATCTCCAATTTAGTACATTATAAATTAGTAATCCTCAATGACTTCATTTTTTTTTTTGGTTATTGCTGCCTTTGCATTGGGAGCGTATTACTGCCTCAAATGACTACTGTTAAGAATGAGTTACATACTGGTTTCGATGGCTCAATACGATATCTGCGTGTGCTGAAATCCTCCAAGTTCTAAGTGATGTAGTTTTTTGTAAATTCAATATGTTTCTTACCCACATTTAATCACCATTAAATTAGGTCTTTAAATAAATTTTTGACTGTTTTTTTACGGCTTCAAATTTTCAAAACCTTGACAAACAGAAATATTTGTTAAAAAAATCCATGTGGTATGGACGCATTATGCAACATAATGCGGCTTGCGGTAGAAGTTGACTAATATAAATTGTCACGTAATAATAAAGCTCCACATCTCTCTCTCTGTTACTCTAAATTTTCTGGATAGCTAAATTCGATTACCGAAGTAGCGATAAATATGGCTAAATTCCATTAACAAATTACCGGTAAATATGGCATAATTCCATTACCAAATTACGGGTTAATATAACTAAATTCCATTAAAAAATTACCGGTAAATAAATTTCAAAGCATCAATAACTTTGATAAACTATTTTTCACTTGCATTATGGTATTTAAATACAACAAAACATTCGACGATCTTGCTTTCTTTATGTTGTGACTTTATATACGTTTTTGTATGACTATTATTTTTTGCTTCCAACCAGCATATTATAGTATTTGAAATATTTAATTAAAGTTTATTAAACTGAAGCTATTTTATTATTTTTTACAATTCTTCATTTAAGCTGTAAAACGTTTCCAGGTCACTATCTTCATTGTATATTAAGGCGTCGTCTTCAAATTATCTTATTTCGCTTTTCACTACCATCGGTACAACGTCGTTTACATATATGATAAACAATAACGGTCCCGACACGGAGCCCTGTGGTACAACACAAGGCGCATTTTCCTTCGGATCCGATGCGTGATCGTTTACTTTAGCTGTCCATTATATAAAGCCGAGCGGCGCTGCCACCTGCGAGCGTACTCCTGGTCGGAGTAACCGTTATCCGAAACCAGTTTCGTCCGTCACAAAAAACTGTCTTGGGAATGTGCGGTCAATGTCAAGTCCGTCGGGCATGAGCTGAAATATGAGCGCACTGGCGGAACGAATTTGACAGTCGGGAAGGCATTTCTTGGCTGCGGACATGGCGTAATGTGAGCCCACGCACGTCACACGTGACCAGCTACCGCTGGGCCCGCTGGCCGGCTAACGGAGTCCAGCGCTAACGGTAGCCGGCCGCCTCAGTTCAGCTATCCAGAGTCGCCTTGCCGTTCCCAAAAGCAGACGTCGAGCCAGCTAAAACACGCCAGATAACTCCCCTTTTACTTTGCGCCCCAGAGACATTGTTTTGTTCCGTTTCATTAAGGGGGAATACCTACCTAGACATTTTGAAAAAATCGAAGCTTAAAATTAAAGCTTGAGGTCTTAAGAATGTCTGGTAAAAATTTCAAGCTAAAATTAAAAAAAATAACAAAGTTATAGCTGATAATAGGGGCATATTTTTGGTCAATTTTCAAACGCGTTTTATTAGAAAACATGTTTTGAAAATCGGTGACCAAAATATCTCGGCAACCACTGAACTGATCAAATTAAAATTTTAGTGGTTATTCTATGCATAATTATCTAGTCAATGACGTAGGATTTTTTAAAGTGACTTTGTTTTTTTTATTACTAACTAACTAACTAACCATCATGATGTTTCCCCGCAGGGGTAGGCAGAGAGAATTGAACGCCACACTCTTCTATCCTGGCATACAACTTTTGCTTCGGTCACATTCAAACATCTTCTCATACAAGTTTAACGATTGTTGAGGCTTTTAACAGGGCCGTCCTCAAATACTTGCAGTATCTGATCGTGCCAGGTCTTTGGCGGACGCCCCCATTCCTGCTGCCTTCAACACTCGCCTCATACTCGTTTTTTTTATCGGCATAATATACCCGATTTTTCCTTAAAAAATGCTATTTAAAATTCAAACGCCCGCCATTTTGTCAAAAATCTATATTTTCGAAAACCTCTACGTCAAAGACTAAATTATAGTATACATTATGATAATCTTTTTGTTTTTTTCATTCTGATGATTACAGATGAAATGGGAGTGGTCACCGCGGAAGACCTTTTTTTTTTCAGCAGTCGATAAAACCCAAGAATTTTCCGCCAATGTTGAATATTTTTTATATATTTTTTACGTATTCTTAAAAGTATGTATATACTTTCATTTAGAAGTGATACAAATACCATAATTTATATGCGTTTTCTTAAAGAAAATCACAAAAATTACCCCTTTTCGCGCTTTGCTTTTCCCAAATTGTAGGCCACAATACAGGAGCTTTTGCTCGTATAAACTAGAAAAGCGTCCGTAGCTTTTCCCCCTTGATCGGTCCAAAGAGTGAGGGTATCTCTCTCCCTCTTAGACCGGCGATGTAGCTCAACACATCTAGCATCTTCTGACAATCTTCTTTTCTGTCGAGATATTAAAAAAATTGCAGGATTCGTCTTACGACGGCCGCACACTGGATGCGTTTTCGCACGAAATTGAGTATTACGTATACGTACGAATACGCAAGTACATTCCTGACCTTCGAAGTAGTATTGAACATCGCACACTGTACACGATTTAGTAGTACGTACAGATGCAACGTCCGACACGATCCGGATTTGTTCGGAAATATTTGCGATTTCGTACGATGGATATTAAAAAATTTGTCAATTTGATACATGACCACAAATGTTTGTGGTTCAACTACGTGACCATCAGCGCAGATAAAATACCTGTAAGATAAATAATTTGGTTCAATGAAGGTGAGGTATAATTATGTACTTCGAACAAAAAAATTTTAAAATATTTCTCCGATGTTATGAGCTCTCGTTGCACTTCGATTCTCCCCAGCATTTGTGAATCTATTAGATAGATAGTCATGAAATTTGTCATTATTTAAGTCTGCCATAATAGAGTTTTCCAGAAGATACAGATTATTCATTTGGCACAAACGTTATTGGAGAAATGCGAAAAGTAACTGATCGTGAAAAAAGCAAGACGCAATCAATGTGCGCACTCAATACGTACGAAAATAATCGTACGAATACGTACGTAATAATTCGTATTCAAATTGCGACCGGCCTTAGACGAGTGGTTGTGAGTGTTGTTTTTTGGTTCTTGTAGTATGGAGACATTTTTTCGTCTCGCTGTCCACGGTATACGCAAAATTTTCCTCCAACACCATTGATATATTATAATATAGACACGTTATTCCCATACTAGCCGACTTTCATATGAAGCAAATATTGCATTGAAAGAGACAACAAATCACATAATCAAGTAATCACGTAAAAATCAGGTAATTTGAAGTCACGGTGACTAAAATAACGTACTCATTCTTATAATAGTGTACGATACTCTGTTCCCTTTTCCCCGGGACTTTTTTCGGCGTACCATCGCGCCCGATCACAAAGAAGGTCCGTTCGATAACGAATGCAAGTAAGGCAATTACCTTACTTTTGAGTTGCCAAGATTTCACGTTTGTAACGTGTCTACAGTTTATTATATCATTGTCCAACACCGTATCTTAAAGGCATTCAACGTAACATATATAAAACATACTTACTTACTAACCATCACGCCGTTTCCCCGTGGGGGTAGGCAGAGGATAGAGCGCCACACTCTTCTGTCCTCACATACAACTCTCGCCTCATCCACATTCGTACATCTTCGCATACAAGCTAGTCGGTGGTTGAGGCTTCTAACTGGACCATCTTCCAGTCTCTGGTTAATCTGTTCATGCCACGTCTTCCGCGGTCGCCCTCTCTTTTTGGCGCCATCAACACTTGCATTATATATTTTTCTTACCATTCTTTCCTTATTCATTCGCTCAACGTGCCCAAGCGACCTTTTTTTATTTGTATTAATTATGCTTATTATTAAGGTCAGCTTTACATACAGTCACGAATGAATGTATATAAAACTTACAATAACTTAACATGAATGATCATATCAGGGATATAAAAGCAAAGACAGAAGTATCCAAAAAATATTTTGAATGCATTCACCTAGGACAACTAATTTTGAATGTACTAAATTCTAGATTTTATGTATCTTCTATATATTTTATGTAAATTCATCACTTTTTCTCATATCTTCTCTTGCGTTTTGAATCACATTTTTGTACGGAAAGTATCAAATTAAAATTTATTCATCAGATTCCGTATATTTTAAATACGGATATACACTTAAAGTCGCAAAAATTAAATAATTTAATTAATAAATAAATTATGATGAATTATAGAAGTATCACAGAGACGAAGCTATTTATATGAGAAACGTGTGTGGAAGTCTCTTATACGATGGCCCAGGGCCTACAAATTGTAATCTTACAGATGTTCTAGCATATTCCAATCAAATACATGGAAGGTTATTACATTTAAAACATATGTGGCGTATAAAAGTAAAGGCAGTTATACCTAAAAATTAAAAAAATGTTTTGAATGGCTAGGATTATTCATTGACAAAGCATTAAATTCAAGACCTTTTGTATCTGTCCTTTCCAAAAACATGAATTTATAGGTTCCCTATAAAATCTCGATTTCAATGGATTCTATTTTTTTTAGATATTGCTGCCTTTGCTTTTATATCGTTCATACATAAACATTAATCTTAAACAGAATGTTAGCAAACTTAGTAAAAACCACTACCAGATTTACGGTCTACCGGTGGTGTGTCTAGTATTGGTCCTGACGAAGAGACGGGTACGTCTCGAAACCGGTAGACCGTAAATCTGGTAGTGGGTTTTACTAAGTTTACTAACATTCTGTTATTATGTCTAACCACAAAGTTAATGCTTTAAATATTAATAATATTAATAAAATTAATCTTAAATTTCACGTATTGTACATTTTTCAATGTACCATACGTGAAATTACGAATAGTAGTGAGACTAGTTACTTCCTTCACATTTTCTGGCAGTTCATTGAACAATTCGAAACCTTTATACCTAGTATAAAATACAAAGGTTTCCGACAGTTTTGTTTGTGGAGGACCTATATCCTACCGACTTCTTGTAGTATAAGTGTGGACCTCAAAATTATATTTCATTCTTTTCTACATATATTTATTTATTTATTTTTATTTATTGACATGAACGGACATAATCCAATAAAATATAATACGCAATCTAATCAGAGATTGTTTGAGTCTGGACAGACTTAAACTGAAGAGGTCCAGATCCTGTCTTGAGTTTATAAGACGACATAACCATGACATGGGAGCGTGGAATCCATTATTAGTTCTATGATGGCTAAGGAACAACACTTCAGTATTTCTGAGTCTACGGGAAGGGATGTTGAATTTTATTTGGCCCGGTAACGAAAGCACATCAGTGTGACGGATTTAACGGTGTATTACGATTAGGACATTATGTATTAATTTTTGCTTAACTTACATTGACTTAAGCAGCTTTGCCATGCCACTAATTCTTGTATATCTATTACATCTAAAAACAGTTCTCATGGCTCTGTTTTGAATTTTTCCTTCTCAGTTTCTCAGAATTGTTGCTATCTCAAAATTAAAGGATTTTTTTAAATAATCCACGTAATTACGTAGACAATACCTACCTTCACATGCTCATGCATCTATGGGTGCTCATAGTTTAATTTTTAGTTTTGTTTACAATAACGCACACTTGAAAGGTGTTCCAGCACGTAACCCTGCAATCTCGTGCCATAACAGGAACTGCACCTGGCCATCCCGTGCATCCTCCTTCCTGCATTTACCAGTTTCGAATACTTAACGCGCTCGTTAACTTTGATTGCCCCGTTATTGTCGCGTCGTCGCGCCGTCTGAACGCTCCTTAAGTGGGAGGAGTCGCGTCGTTGACAGCGTCGGCGAAGGGAAAAACTACATTTCAAAATGAAGACTACAATACACACACGTTCACCAGTTTGAAGACTACAAGTGTACACTACATTTGTAGTAAAAAGTACACGAAGTGAACTAATTGTAGTACTACGAAATTGTAGTACTAATGAAGTGAAGTAATGAAGTACAGTTGCCGGCAAACTTCTTGAAATTATTTGGCGTGGTGGGGGAATGCGCAGAAGACGAAATTTGGGTCTCGCTGGTGGAAAGGTAGATGCGCAAACTTCCCCCCACTACGCCGTAGAATTTCAAGATGTTTGCCGTCTACTGTAATTGTAGTATTAATGAAGTGAAGTAATTGTACTACAAAACTGTAATTCTAATGAGGTGAAGTAATGAAGTAATTGCTCTACAAGATTGTAGTACTATGAAGTAATTGTAGTATTTTTTCCCAAATAAAAAGTTCGGTGACTAAAAAAATAAGACAAATGATGTTATTTTTCCCAAAATAACATTTAGCGACCTAAACAAAAAAAAAAGGTCGGCAACCAGATTCTTCATTCAGTCGCAAAAATTTCCAAACCACGGTGGGAGGGGGTTGTTTCGATTTCCAAAAATTTCTTCATTTATCTTCATCGACTGCCTAAAAATTTGACATAAACAATATACTACTTCAAGTATGTACTCGTGTGTGTATACTTTGTAGTGTTCGCTTTGAAATGAAGTGTACTATTTGAAGTACATACTTTCAATACCTTTGAAGTGTGTGTAGTTTGTAGTGTGCACTACACTTCAAATGGTGTGAAGTGTGCACTTCAATGTAATGTAGTACTACATTGTAGTAGAGAGTACAGAGCGGACCCATCACTAGTCGTGACATTCGGAATATTCCCACGTGTTAGAAAGCTTTGCCAGTAAAACAGGTGGCCGCTGGGGGCATTGGGGGGTGGTCGGTGTCAGAGCGGGGCAGTGGGGGACAGTCGGGGCGGGGCAGTGGGGGACAGTGGGGGATAATGGGGGATATTATATGCCCTCCTACCTAATGGTTAAGTTTCTCTCGCTTACATTACATTGCACATTTTATAACTAACTAACCATCATACGTTTAGCACAAAGAGAGAAAGTAGAACGCCTCACTGTTTTGCACAGATATTACTACTCTCGCCTCGTACGTTTTCATGTACTTCTCACGCTCTGCTTTGATTATGAAAATGTTCAACTTAATATCAATAGATATGGAGATGACATCAAATTTTGCATATTTTTTTTAATATGTCATACTTGTTATTTGTATAACGTTGGACTATCATTGCAGTAACTTACATCGAACATGAAAAATTCTTTCCCTTAAATACAAGTCAAATAAAATGATAAAAACCTTCCGATTCTAACAGGAATTTGTACAGGGTTTTTATTATTTTATTTAACTTGCATTAAAACGAAGTTATTGTAATGATAGTTCGTTTTGAAAAAAATAAGTCAGAAACTAATTAACTAACTTACCATCACGCCGTTTCCCCGTGGGGGCAGGCAGAGAGGATAGAGCGCCATACTCTTCTGTCCTGACATACAACTTTCGCTTCGTCTGCATTCATACATCTTCGCATGCAAACTCGACGGTTGTTCAGGCTTCTAACAGGATCATCTTCCA
>JADDOH010014094.1:0-71157 GCA_016648135.1 Agrypnia vestita | reverse complement strand
ACGTCCGCGTAACGAAGTTGACGCGTCAACTAGTTGATCGTCTCGTCGATGGATGGACGTGGACGGTCTCGTTTCGTTGACGGAATATACGTCGACGACCCATCCCTAGTAAAAAGATAACATGGACGTGCTTGAAGGCATTAACAAAGGCAGAAGTGATATACAACTAATCTTTCATTGCTTCAAATTCTAGTTTCGAGTCAAAAATGCAACAATGTTTATATTGTGCTTTATAATCTATGTACATACCTATTTTGTCAAAAAAATACAACACCTTAAAATGCGCAAAATTTAAGAAACAAAATGTGTTTAAAAAGCAGTCAATTAAATGAGCAACTTAGATGAATAATTCAAAGTGAAGCGTGGCCAGTAAATAGTGATTCAGCTAGTAATCATCGGAGATGAACATTGAACGAGAATAGACTTTGCTCCAATAAGTCGTTTACTGAAAATTTATTCTAATCTTCTACTCGTATCCTTCATGCCAAGTGATACCTGCAAACCTGAATAGATGATTGGTCAGATTAATCTTTGCACTGTGCAACAGTTCGCACAATATTCTTGATGCGTCTTTCATTGTCAATAAGTGGTCTCTATTTATTTAACGAGTGCCAAATCTTTCGCTAAAGATAGAAATAATTATTTTAAAGAAAATAGTTCATTAAATATTTTTATTACAAATACAGTATTTACATAAGTTATAGAAATACAATTAATTCAGTCATTATTTAATTACAATACAAACTTTAATTGGTTCAGTATTTTTACAAAAATAAGTTAAATAATATAAAAGACTATGAATTCTCTAAAATGTGCGATATTACAAATGTACAATGAACAAGAAATAACATTTTCAAATAATTATCTGTTAAGTATATGTTTATACAATATTTATCAACTCTGAAATGAGATAATATGAAACCTGATAAGATTAACAATAATACACAAGATTAAAATGTGAAGAAAACATATTGGTGAATAAATGATTCGTTAAAATATTTTCTAATTATTTATTTAATCACCATTCATTTTTTGTTTTTTTTACCATCCACAATCACCTACTGAGGGTATAACAGATCTGTAAGTGTGAAATACATATCTTGTACAGATTTGTGTACCACCCTGTTTTGAATTTCCCTGTTAGATGACACTTGAGATATTTAATACATGCAAGGTTATATAAAACACATACCCTAACTGTCATCTCAATGAATGCATAAGTGCCCACTAATGCAAAATAATTTAAGTTCTGTCTGAGTAGTGTTACATTACCGTTCTGGTGACCTGAGTATGAATTTTGAAATGGAAAATCAATTAACGCTGATTAATAAGGGAAGACCGTAAATATTTTAAAAGTAAAAATCAAGAAACCAATTCTGTAATAAAACAATTACTCTATTTTGAATAATTAAAATCAGACTGGTCAAGTCGAAATGTAAATACGTTTTTTGTTTCCATTAAAAAATGTACTGTCATAACGGGACATTGTTGCTTAAGTTACACATTGGCGAGTATAAATTTCTCTCCAGGAGCTAGATAAATTAACATTAAATCTATAAATATTTGCTATATTATATTTCAATATTGGTGTCTTTTGCATAATGAGATCCAGAATAATTTAATAATTATATATGTTAATGGCATACATTCCGTAGAGTGCCTCGTCCATACCTCACGCTCAAGTGCAATAATAAAATGCATTATTTTATATGTGTGTACAAGAATTAAGTTTACATCACCTTATATAAAGTACTTTTCTTGGGTGTATTTCCAATCTCACTAATATCCTTATTTATTGAAAACGAATATATATAAAACAGAGAATTACTAAAAAGTGCCACATGCTTAGAAATTTATAATGTTGAGCGTGAAATATACAGGAGACTACGGTGGATAAGTCAAAATAATTTTTAAATATTATATTGGTACGAAGCTTTCTATGCTGAGATAGGTGGATCATCTTGCCCAATCATAACATCCTCATAAGTCACTCCGCTATTTCTCCTTGTTAATAGCTTTTGACGAACCCAATTTACCAAATGATATCGACGGGCGATAAATATTAAAGCACACATATTTAAAACAATTGTCAGCATCAAAATTATAACCATTGTCCAAGAATGTCCTTGTGACGGCGAAATTGATATATCTGCTAACGGATATTTAAGACAAGCGTCTTTCAGATCCGTATTTAATGGATTAAATTCATATCCTTCCTGGCATTCACATTTGTTGGTATTTCCATCGCATAAAATTCCTATTATACTGCCGCAGTTTGATAAATCTGTTACTAGGCAATCGGGCAGGGAAACTATAACAAATGAAATTGAATGAAGAACAACTAATATGAGATAATAAGGATGAGCATAACAATTGAATTCAATTTATTTAATTTTCTGATACTTACCAGATTGACAAAATACTACGAAGCAAACAGGTAATAAAATTATGGAGAACTTTGTGATAAAATTCATTATCGATGTTTCTTTGAAGTACACATACGAAAAATATTATTAAGTCTTTGTTATTTTGAAAAAGGACAGCGACATTAGACGAGCTAGCGCGAAGTTCATAGATTTCCGAGCATAGAATGTTCCTAAGGGAACGGTGAACAGCGATCGACAAAAGGAATAGATTATATGAAACGTCAAAATTGTTCAGCTAAACAAGAGAGACTAGAGCTTAACCACGACCATAGAAAAGAGAATATAACCACGACTGGATGATTAGTGATGGGTCCGCTCTGTACTAACTACTACAATGTAGTACTACATTACATTGAAGTGTACACTTCACACCTTGTGAAGTGTAGTCCACACTACAAACTACACACACTTCAAAGTCTGTTCAAACCTTTAATAGAGACGATTTATGTACGAGTAACATGATGTTTACAAATAAATATTTTTTAATAAATGTTTATTTTTTAAATAATAATTAGGTATCTATTTATTATTTATGAGAACATACAAAACAACATACGTACATTCCTGCCTTGATAATGAGTCGAAAATGTTCAAGCAACCCTAATATCAATAGTTATGGAGATATGTAATATATCAGTTTGCATTTTTTTTTCAATATTTCTGAATTATATTTTTACCAAAAGTAGAACTATCATTACGGAAGGGGCGTTCAGTGAGAACAATAAGCATGATTTTTAATTGATATAAATTAACTTTGTTAAAACCACTTATTTATTGAAAAAAATTCAACATGTTTCGAAGCCAATGGCTTCTTCGTCAGGATAACAAAAATAATATTTAAAAATCGAAGTAAAGATCAAAATATTAAAAAGTTATATATGATAATATTTTGATATTTTTTGATCTTTACTTCGATTTTTAAATATTATTTTTGTTATCCTGACGAAGAAGCCATTGGCTACGAAATATGTTGAATTTTTTTCAATAAATAAGTGGTTTTAACAAAGTTAATTTATATCAATTATAATTATGTTACCACAAAATAAATATGCTATATTTGAAGAAGAAGCATGATTTTTATTGAAATATACAGGGTTGTTTGTACAACATTAATAACCTCGCAGAACTATATTCCTGCCTTGATTATGAGTCGAAAATCTTCAAGCAAACATGACCTAATATCAATAGTATTGGGGATATAGGTACTGTGATGAATATAACCTGCCACCCTATTACAAAGAAATAAGAAAGAAAATAATAATTATATCGAATATCTCAAAAGAACTATTTAAGATTAATTTATTACTTGTGTTGTGTGAGTCACGACTGCGCCACTGACGAGAAGACGTCGATTAAAAAAAAAATAATATTATTCGTATTGGAGAAAAGCTTCACTACACCCATGGTAGACCGATAGCTAGGTGGAGGCTCGTGATTGGCCTAATTTAAAAACATGATAGAAATTAACCAATGAGATCTTTGCAGGAGGGAGAAGCTTCGAGAAGGAATTTTCGATGGAAAAAGTTTATAAGTAGGTGTCGGAGCGTTTGCTCGAGAGTTTTTGAGATCGTTCCCTACCGATAGGCCACGCTGGATTCGCGCGTTTTTTCGGTATCTGAAGGATAATTTCCAAAAGCAGTTTGTTTCGGTATTTCACAATCAGTTACGAAAGCATCCAAATTCATCGTTGTTATGGTGTCAAAATGTCAGTATTAAAATATAGGAGTCTTATTAATGCCTGCGCTTTGCCGCATTTTCGAAAGATAAACAAAATTATAGCTGTTATGACGCCATCCTGTATTTGATTGAAGGAAGTAACTCCTAGGTGAGGTCGCTGTAGTTGCGAAATAGTTCATTTTGATTTATATGAATATGAGAAGTGTTTGACACTTCTCATATTCATTAAGAAAGTGTTTGACAGAAAGCGGGAACCAATTCATTTTTAGATACATTATAGATAATTGAAGTAGACTGTCACGTCTTGCGATGGCATCGTTCTGTTTTGGTAGTCAACAAGCATCGGAGTATAAAGACCATGGTATACGTCAGAATGGGGGTTTATAAGTAAGGCCTTATTCCTATAAGGGAACATTGCCCTGAAATAACTCACTGGCTAGACGTTTGGTCCGAAGTCTGGTGATGTTGACCTCTGGAATTAGTTCGGTGTGATTTTGGATGGGTCAGATATACTGGAATGGACAAGAATTAACGTAGGGAATGCTCTCGGAATCAGGAGTTTACATGGAGTTTGGAGGAAGATAAGAACCAATTAATTTTCAATCCCATTAGACATAATTCAAATCATTTGAATGCATGAGAGGGAGTGAATGAAGTGAGTTGATTGTTTTGGGTTTGCCCCGCTTCTTGCCAAGGAGACGTTTAATCACGAGGACAACAAATCCATAATTACGTGCATATTCTCTATATATAAAGAACTAGTTCTAACTAGAGGATTTCAAGGGAATCAGATGGGTCATTCCTCAATGGGTCGACATTACGCCTATACTTGATTGAAGGAAGTAACTTCTAGGTGAGAGCGCTGTGATTGCAAAATAATTAATTCTGACTTACATGAACGGAAGGGAGAGAAAGAGAATCGGGTTATTAATTATGCGCAACTAGTCCAGGATACACCCCTGAATATTGCGATTTTGTTGCTTTTGCTTCAACGATATTTGAAATAAAATCTTAATTATTGTATAAATGTAGTCACATGGTCATAGGAAGTTGGTGAAGTAGATTTATTCACTACGCTTTGGATATCTATGAATGTATTAACACATGGTTAATATATTCTGTTCACGTGGAATATTCCATTGATTAGACATTATTGTCTTCATTCTACGAAGAGGAATTCACATTTTCAATTACAAAGAAATTATCTTTATACTTCACAGAGGATAAATTGCTATAATCAGTTTTAAACTATTAACCAACATTCTTTTAGACGCAATGATCCCTAAAAAGAATTAGATGCCACTCTTAATATCTTCCAACCTAATCTTTAGACGCAAGCGATCCCTAAAGTTTTGGTATACTTTAGATTTACATTTTCTTCGGAATGCTGACGATTTGTCGAGGCAATGGAACATACTACTTGACTATATCAAGGTTTAGCTTCGGATTGTTTATCAAGGTAAAGGAAACGCCAGAGGAATTGTATAGAAGGTAGTTTTCCATGGTCATAAAAGGGGCGGGCCGATGGGGCTCCTTGAACGCGGATAACCGAAGATATGTCATTACCCACGGACATCGATCCTATTTTCCATAGATTTATTTTTACACTTGTTAAATAAATTCCTAGCGAGAAAAGTGAAGTACTGTTAGCGACGGACATCACACACTCGGAAGAAGACCTATTTTCAAATTATTAGACTCTCGGTTTGCAGATAAATACAGTTTCTATCAAGATAATCAATCCAGAGGCAAATCACTGAAACAATCTGATTATGTGTTTTTCTTCAAACTATAAATTGTATATAGGAGCAGCCAACAAAAAGTATGCAAATTTAAAATATGAAATGTTAATGTGCCTTTTCTTTCAGATATTATTCGTTTCTGTCATGATTAGTTATTCCAGTAAATGGGATCTCAAAACGATAAACTTTTATACGTATTGTAGTCAAATCCGAGTTAAAATTATGAGTAAATTATTATCTTTGTATGTGTAAATATAGAATCTCCAACACGTTTTCTGAAAGATTTGGGTTGCCATGTGCGTCACAATAGGGGGGAGTTATAGACTAAAGACGATATCATGAGCCAATAACTTCGACGTTTCTATAGTAATCAAGTGAGAGTATAGTGATTGATTTTTTTATAAATTAGAAAAAAAGCGACATTTAATAAGCCAAAGCCATTTAATAAATAATCGAGTATGTGACATATCCTGGTAAACTAGGATAAAAGCCATTAGGTAGTATTTGCATTTAGAATGAAACTTGCGAGGTTCGTCGAAATGAAGTGTACTTTCAATAACTTAATAACTCAATAAATAACTCAAAGCGAACACTACAAAGAACACACACTTCAAAGTTATCGAAAGTACGAGCACATACTTCAAATAGTACATTTTTTATGTGAAATTTTTGGGAAGTTGATGTAGATAAATGAAGAAATCTTTGGAAATCGAAACAATCCCCCCCCATGGAGAAAATATCGGCATTTGTCTTAAATATATTTTTTTCGTTGACCCTTTTTTTTTGCTCGCCAAATATTATTTTACCGAAATATTTCGATATATTCATATATTTTTTTTGGCGACCTTTTTTTTTTTTAGTCACCTGACTTTTTATTTGGAAAAAAATATAATTAGTTCACTAGTACTACAATTTCGTAGTACTAAAATTACTTCACTTCATGTAGTTTTTACTAAAATTGTAGTGTACACTTTGTGGTTTTCAAACTGGTGGACGTGTGTGTATTGAAGTCTTCATTTTGAAATGTAGTTTTTCCTTTTCCTAGTCGTGAAACGTCAACTGTCATGCTGCCAGACGGATATTGTCCAACATAACAATATTAAATTTTACATAATGTGTCAGTTGGCTGCAGTCAGGCCTGCCAGTTATGACGTCATGGCTATTCTGTGGCGCCACCCTATAGTTGAGTTGGTACTACGAGTGCCCACCCCCTGGCTCGCCGCAGCGGGCACACGCGCCCCTCTCAGCGCCTGTATTTTTTATTGTATACGTCTGGTCTAACTCACTGATTCTTTTTCTCTCTTTATTTTGGCCTTCACCAATTAGGTGAAGTACAAAATATATACAATTAATTAAAAATACAGAAATAAATAACATTAATGAACAATATTAAGAATATTAATCATTTTATGAATACTTATACTAGTACTTTGAATGAACAATATAAATGGTACGTTTACATCTCTTACACACATATTTTAATAACATAGATTAAAAAAGATAGAACATTTAAATTTGAAAACATATAGGTACAAATTATAAATAAATATCAACAAAATTAAAAACGAAACCATTAAGCATTTCAATTCATTTAAGTAATATTTTAATATAAAGAAAAGAAAATTGTGAGGATATAAACGAATTATATTTTCACATTTCTCTTATTTAGAAACCAATCAACATAACATAAACGTAACAGATAAAAAACAACTTAGGATTAACAAAGTTTTACATCATTATTTTCGAAGGTAACAATTTAATTGTCTTTTTTTAAATTTAATCTTCAATTTAATTTAATCTTCAATATTAAGGAAATTAATCAGAATTCGAATTAATACATATCAAATAATAATTAAATATCTTCATTTCAAGAAAATTGTGAGTTATTATTAAAAAAAGAAATTATAACTTCACATTCCTCTTTATGTGAATGAAACATATAATAAATTTTTTTAATAATAAAAATAAAAATAAAATTTTAAGTTTATAGAAATTATAACTTCATATTTCTCTTAATTAACCAAATTATAATAAAAATAATTTTAAATTAATAAAATGTGCTAAAATTATTAAAGTTTCATAATATTAACTTTTAAGTATTTACACAAAGACAATATGACATGGTTTGATGGTGCATAGAGGACTAACTGTATGTTTAATGGTAAAGTAGAATATTGTTTGGTAAGATCTTTCATTAACTTTTCCCTATCGACCATTATTGGACGTTCAAAAAATATGTGATTGAGATCTCCGATACCCATACCGCACTCACATATTTATTTATCTTAATAGTTTAGTTCCACACATAATGTTGTGTGGGCTAAGATATGATTTCTCTTAGACATATTGCATTCCATCTAATCATTTAAAAGTTTTTATAATAAAATTTTTGCACTTCAGTTTAAACTCCTTATATTCTCCATGTTTTGAATTTGTTCTGGCAGGCTATTGAAGATTTTTATACCTTTATACATCATACAGATTTGAGAGGTGGTTTTCTTTTTCTTCGGTAGTCTTATGTTGTCGCTTCCTCTTGTATTGTAGGAATGAAAATCCTTATTCAGCTTCATCCTGTCATCAAAGTATTTGGGTACTAATCCATGTTTAATTTTAAATATTTGTACCATTACATTATATATTATTCTTTGATTTACAGTTTCCAGTGCTAGGGCATTCAACATTTTTGTTATTTTAGTTTTCTTATTACACTTCAGTATTATGTGCATCGCTCTGTTTTGTACTATTTGTAGTTTCTTTAGCATTCCTTCGTTGCTTATAAATAATATACTGGAACAATAATCTACGTGCGGGAGAATCATAGTATTGTATATTAATAAACTTGTATTTTTATGTATATGTCTTCTTATTCTTCTAAGTGAGGATACTTTTTTTGCAATTTTCTTCACCACAAATTCAGTATTTTTTGTAAATGTTAGTTTTGGATCTATAATTACACCTAGGTATTTTATACTGTCTACGATTTCTAATATCTTATTTTCTAGTTTCACATTATATTTGGTTGTTCTTTTTTTGCTTCCAATTATCATACATTTTGTTTTTGAAACATTTAATTTAATAACAGAATGTTAGTAAACTTAGTAAAAACCACTACCACTTACGGTCTACCGGTTTCGAGACGTACCCGTCTCTTCGTCAGGACCAACACCACACTATTACATTCACAACACTATACACTCCAACCATAGTATTGTCAAACTATCACCACTATTGTGCACATGCATGTTAATCTTGTCAGAGACAAGCATGCACTGATTATGAACATTTTTAAATTCGAGGTAATTTTGTAAATTCATATTTTTACAATATAATTTAGTCGCTTTTCTTCTTTTATCAACAGCGAGAGCGCAATCAAGATCTCACAAAGGGGCAGGATGAGGTTTTTGTAAATTTGACGTAGTAAAAGGAGTATGCTTTTGAGATGTATTTTTAAGAATGTAAATCATTTTGTTATATGACTGAATACAGTTATCTAATGGATGAAAGGTGGAAGACATAGCACTATCAAGTTCCGTTGCATAGCTGAATAAATCAGCTTTTTTCGATTGAAATCGATATTTAGGCCTTGGAATAGCTCTGCTGGCTTGAGGGGTTTGGAAAGACAAGATAATTTGAAAGTGAGCGCTACCACAGCTGTCAGGTAGAATGTCCTATGAAAACAAAGATGCTATATTACTAGAACAAATGTAGAGGTCAATTGCACTAGGGTTTTGGGAAGGTAAAGGTATTCTTGTGGGAGATCCATCATTGAGTAAACATAAATTTCCAGAATCTAAGAAATCTATTATTCGTTTACCAGATCTGTCATCTAAAGATCTACCCCAGACGGTAGAATGTGCGTTAAAATCACCCAATATAATAATAGGTAAAGGTAACGAAGTTATGAAATTATTCCACCAATTGAGATTGAATATTGAAGAGGGATTACAATATGTGGAAACTATTGTAATATTATTGTAACGAATAGCACTGTGATCTGGGGGAGAAACCGGAATGGAATGAAAAGGAATACCATTTTTAATTAGTATGGCGGAACTTCCTCCTCCATCAACCTCCATCCGATCGGTTAACACATGAATATCTGTTCACACGAAAACGGAGAGACGGCTTAAACCATGTCTCTGACATGGCAGCAATAGAAATGGAATAATTCTGTAATAAATACAGAAGATTTATTCGATTAGAAATAGCGCTTCTTGTGTTCCATTGAAGAAGAGCTGCCATTGTTTGGGAGGGAATTCGATATTTTTGAAATTATTTCGGCAGCGTTGGACGGTATTTTATTTTGAGAAATAATATTAATTAAGAGAGTTAATAATGTTTGAATGATATCAGAGAAATTATTGTTATTAATGGATAGAGAATCATTGTTTGAAAGGAATGCAACTGCATTAGAGTTATCCTTAGACTGGGAATTTCCATTGGGAGAAATGTATATTGAATTTAATGTGGATTGGTCATTAGAAAGATAAGAAGGCGGATATGTTTTTGGGGTACGAAAAGTAAAAATACTTTTCTTTTGAGAAGATTTTTTCCGAAAGAACTTGCGAGAAAAGTGGAGATGGAGGAAAATTAGTCGGAGATGACGAAGAAGTTTTTTCCGCAAAGGAGGATTTTACCGAAGAAAAAGATTTTGATGCCTCAAGAAATATTTTCGGATGCCATAATATGTTTGATATTTTTTGTCTGATAAACTTAGGACAAAGAACATTCGTGGCATTGTGAGGACCAGAACAGTTGAGGCAAGCGGGCAAACTATTTAATTTTGGATAATTCTCACCCAGATGTGCTTCGCCGCACTTAAAACAACGGACTACTTCTACATGCAGTTTTTGTGTGCCCGAACCTACAACAGGAAAAACATTGAATAGTTGGAAACACATATTGTTCCACTGGAAGAGAATTATAGTGCAAATATATATGTTTCGGAAGATTTTGCCCTTCAAAAGTAATGACGACCGATTATGATGGAAGCTATTGAGTCGCGCCAGATTTAATGTCTTTGTACTTCAGACGACGTACTTTAATTGGTTTCCCAAAACGACCCGGAACATTAATTTCTTCAATTATTTCTTTTTCCGACATGTCTATAGGGATACATTTTACCAAACCCATGCGAGTAACCTGGTAAACCGGAATTACTGGCGAGTATTGGCCTATAGACAATGAAGAATAGCAAAAATCATTTGCTGATTTAAAATCTTTAAATTGAACAGAAACTTTAAATTTTCTAAGGGCTTTAACCTCTCCGGGGAAATATTTTTAATTTTATTCTGGAACAAAAAGTTACCGAAATGAATTGGATGGATAAAAGAAGATTTGTCATCTCCGCTAATTTTTTTAACATGAACTGTAAAGGGACCACAATTGGAAGGTTTGTACATTGCAGTAATGGTTTCCCTGTTTTTTTTTTAACGAAGATGTATCATCCAGATACGTATCCCTCCTTTTTCTTGGATCTGAGATTTCATCGGGAACTGGGGACAACTTCTCAGTTGTCCCCATTGAGTTATTTTGGGTTGCCAAGGTAAATAAAAAATTGTTTTCCTTTTGAAAAAATTATCTACCAAAAATCGAGTAAAACGGAATTAAAAAAAACAGATATTAGAAAATGAACTACTACAAATGGTAAATCAGGTAAAATAAGAGATAAAATATATTTTAATGGTTATTAAAATACGAAATATACAAGAAAAAAGATTAAAACGAACCCCAAGCCAGCAAAGCTGATGACACAAAAATGGTTGCTAAGCAACTCCCTGATTTTATGTTATAATGTGGGTACCCAAAAAATCACTCTTGGGTAAAATACACAGTGGGAATACGACGAGTTCTACGATTTTTACTCTCTTTATATTAACTCGTGGCGTCTGTCTGTTTGTTTCTTTGACGCAAAAATTTTGGATTGATTTTTAACCCTTTTCCCGTGATCCAATCGAGCTGAAACTTTGCAAGCAGATCGTGGCGACGATCAAGGAGATCTATCAAATTTTCGTTAAAGAAAAATAATAATTATAGTACAATTTTGGATTTTTAGAAATTTTTAATGGTTTTTTCATACAACTTACTCAGTTGTTTGAAAATATTTCGACGCATCTGGTAGACACTAAACCTGATTATAGTATAATTTTGGATTTTTGGAAATTTTTTATTACTCCCTTTCGTAGCGTCGCCCGACCGAAGCCCAATGCGTTGGTTAAGCGCCAAACCAGTTTCCACTAGTAAATGAGAAAGGGAGTATAATAAAAACTTCGTTTTTATGGGTTACTTTTTATAAAATACTTACATGTTTACCGGATGAATTACGTGCTCTGATTTCAAAACAGAAAAAATATTGAAAAAAAATAGGTACATTAAAGTTTCGAAGTTTTTGAAAGTTTTTTTTGGTAAGCAAAAATCACAAAACTTGTGATCATAAAACGAAGTGGCGAATACCATAACTTGGATTTTTGCAAAATGCACGTTTTCTGTCGATTACTGTCGAAGTACCTACAGTAGTCGCCATTGCGATTGTGATCCAGACTCCTTTTATCTGAACTGGACTAAATATTTTGCTTTCAAATACAATGAGAGACATTTCATCATTTTTACTCACAACCCGGCACTCAGAGCCATTACGGGACGTAATGTAGTAGTGTCTTATAGGTAACATTTGCTTTCCTTGACAGCATTCGGGATGCGAGATGTCTTCTCAAACCGAAAAAACATTTATTTGCCACGCGTATTCAGCGCTTGATATCGGTTGATGTGTCGTTTGCATTGGTCACGATTGATCTTAGGTAAGTGAAATTGTTAATACATTTTATTGTACGTGCCTGTGTTGATTGTGATTGCGGCCTGGTAATTCATAATTGCTTTAGTTTCAAGCGCACGCGGGGGCGCCGGCGCCGCAGCGGCCAGGACAAAGTACCACAACGGAAGCAATGTGTGAAACTGGGATAATCCACGTCTAATCGGGAAGTGTACTGAGCCTAGGTATTGTGTCAAGGTAGATCAATAATTTATATAAAACGCGAGTAATGTTTTATTTTATTTATATAACAAAAACATAAAAATTGAACAGTCGAGTGAGTATAAAAATCATTTAACATTTCAACAAATCAACAAATGAATGTTCATTTTTATACGTACTTATCAGGTAACAGCAGTGCTCGTCTTTATTTCACAAGAAAAAGGAATTTAATATGAAACATTCTCAAGCTATACAGGGAGAATCGTTTAGAAACACGGAAGTAAAATGTTTAACTTAAACAATTGAGGGATTTATTTGAATTATTTATAGGTACATTACTTCAGATAACTTTTGGCCTATGCTTCAGAGTTGTTTTAGAAATATTTAAAACTTTTTGATACCTTTTTATTACTCATTTAGTTGTGCGTTACACGCTCATCACTAAACAACTTAGTAATCACCTCTCTAACACTCAAGTGACCTATTTTTATTCACTAGAATTAATATAGACGTTCGTTTTTCTTCATCCCCTCTAAAATCGTTTAAAACTTAAGATAAATCAATTACCATTATCTGATTTAGTTCCAATATTGCAGTATACTCTGAGAATGTTATATTTTATTTTACTTAGTTCTTAAAAGTCATATTCATTTCCTGATCCGTATGTGTATTCGCTGGGATTATCGTAGTTAGCTGCATCGGCTTCATCGTGTCCTGATTCCTGGATTCCACCTTCTGCTTCTGAAGCGCTTTCTGCGTCGTCTTGGCTGCCTTCTCCATCATCTTCGTTACCGTCATCACTGGCAGCTTCATCATAATCACCATCGTCACTGAAAACAAAATATTTATTTTGTAAACTGCGTCTAATTTCAAATTATTTTGTGCCCAGTGTTGAAAAAAATTCAAAGGAACGATAAGTCAGTTTTATGGTTTTCTTGATGGTAAAAATGCTTTATTAATTATGTCTTACTGCTCGCGTACTTATATCTAACCAATTAATCATTGTTTCCCCACAGGGGTTAGCAAAGAGGATGGAACACCACACTCTTCTATTCTGGTACACCACTTTTGCTTCGACCACATTCGTACATCTTCTTATGCACGCTTTACGATTATTGATGCTTTTAACAGGGCCATCATAAAATATTTGGTTTATTAGTCAGGTAACATGTCAGGTCTTTCACGGACGCCATCTGTTCTAATTTGTTCTCACCTCACACTTTCGAACACAGATTTTTCACACATACACCTGAGCAACCGAATTTCTACTGCATTTAGCCTACTTTCATTTTTTTTGCCAAATTCAGGCTTAACTTCCGTGCATTAGAGTTGGCACTAGAACCATTATGAATCGCTAGCCTTGCTTCATGTGACTATTGCATTGAGGGCACCATTTACATGTAATATTATATCAATATATACATTTATCGGGGGAGGAGGTGGGGTGGCCAGAAGTAGCAAATATTTTACAGGGAATATAATATTTAAAGGAATATAAAATAAATGGTGTCTTATATTTTCACTTTTAAACTATATCGGTGTCCGGTTTTTGAGGGTAAACTGCATCATTCAATAAGGAAATCTAGAGGAGCTATGTCTGGCTTTTGTCTTGATGAAATTCTTTTTTCTTATTTCTAGTAAAATATTCTCAAATAAACATAGGATAGATGTGCACTGATGCACCACCACCTCAACTGCGTGGCGTGGGCCTTATCGCCTTATCAACAAGGCATGGGCCTTATCGAGTAGTCAGTCGTTAAGAAAATAACAACATACACCAACTATCTTCGCAGTAACTTCAAACAAAATGAACCGACAATTTTATAGAAAAAGATGCATAGCCAGATATTTATTGTGCCTATACGCAAAAATGTCTAGAAACGATTCCTTCATTAAAAGCTTAACGTCTTGTTCATATAATACATTTAATAATAAAATTAGTGTTTCTAAATTTTAATTGAATGCTTCGTAGATATTAAAATTTTATATACTCGTATTTATAGTTTACCTCTCTTCGATGACGTCGTATGAGCTGGAATCATCTGGGGAAGCTTGGTAATTCGCTGAAAATATTTGGTGAATATGATTACTTAAAAAATAGATAAGTCACTTAAAAAGATATATCGAACAAATCTAGTCGTCATCGGGACAACATTACCAATTAAGTTATAATGAACCTATAGAATGTCGTCGAATTTCGTGCATGTATGTTTTTAAGTGTGACATTTTTTTCTGATTGAATGCGAACATATTATTATTAAATGTTTTTCAAAAACCTTCGAACGGAATCGGCTAGAAGGTGCCAGGATTTTGAATTTGGATTGGATTCACAAATAAAAAAACTAACCCATAAAAACCATGTTTTTATTACATTCCCTTTCTCTTTTGTATTGTTTCCAATTTGATATTCTGTCAACATATAGCCAACTGATCGGACCCATGGCTCGAGTCAGACTAGGTGAAACAGGGTTCGCACCTTCTCTACGCGTCGGGCTCCATTCTCATTTGTATGTAAATTTCGAAAAATCAAAATTATACTATAATAATTTTTAAAAATTAAACAAAAATTTGTTAGATCATTTTTATCGTCACCGCGAGTCTGCCTGCAAAGTTTCAGCTCGATTGGATCACGGAAAAGGGGTTAAAAATCGATCCAAAGTATTTTCGTCAGACAAGCAGACGCTACGAGTTAAGAAAGGGAATAATGAGATTACATTATAAATTACCATAAATTTTACAGTAAAAACTACTCACTGAAAACAGACTATTGTGACTTGAACATATAGTAATATTGAATGAAATCGGCACATATTTGACAGGAATCTCATAAAACTGTTAATTGAATCTCATATTAATAGATATAAATGAGATGAATGCATTCCAGGTACCTTTTTTGCCATCTCCTTGTTGTTGAGTGTATCCGGCGTCGTCAGCGTGGCTGCTGGCTCCCTTCTTGTCCTTTAAGCCGAAGGAGTCATGCTTTTCGTAGCCATAATTGTCTCCCCCCTTCTTGTGGAACGAGTCAAACTTTTGATATCCTGTCTTACCTTTGTCAGACTTCTGGCGGGTGTAGCCGATGTCTCCCTTATCGCCAGAGTCGTACTCCTTGTGGAAGTTTGCCGGAGCACTTTCCAAGTCGAGGCCCTGTGAGTACGTGATGTCGTCAGTTAATGATGGAGTGATCGATTTTGATCCACTTTGGAACATAACAAGCCCTCTCCTAAGACAACACCGCCGCAAATCGAAAAATGATGGTTTTTAGTTTTTTAGCCAAATCAACAGCCTGGTAATGACGATAGTGTAAGACCACGATGTCTCTAGCTATAGGTCGATCACAATCAAAAGACCATTCTCTAGCTTTGTCCGGTAAGAAGAAAGCGGGGAGAAAGTTGCCTGGCAAGCCCATATTACAATCCTCAATATGATATTCCAAATAAATATATATTTTTTAGTGTTCATTTTTTGCATCGTAACAACACACATATTTTTTGCGCACATTCTTTTGAATGCGGTCTAGCTATAGAACTATATGTAAATAATACGAATTATTGCTGAATTGCCATATCAAATATTTGAAAAATATCTGAAATAACACTGCCACAATTTAAATATGGCTAAAAACCAAAGAGTTTATAATGCATAGAGACGAAATCCAAGTGGTGACATGAAGCTCGAGTGGAGACACGACCAACCATCTTTTTAGTCGACCGTTTCGCATTCATGACGCTTCGTACATGCCACAAATTCGCCTTTTTAGTGGTTAAATTATTCAAATTGTTCATAATGCTCTAATAAACTATCAAAACTAATAAAAAATATAGGATTTCACTGATAAGAAGTATTTTTTAATTAATTAATTTATCAGTCACTGTAACATACTCACCGATTTCAAAAATGCGTTAAGTCCAATATTTATTAATTAATTTTTCACTAAAAATTAATCTGTGTATTAGTTTGCCAAATAAATTAAAAAAATATGTAGAAATATTGAAACAAAACTTTTTAAAATATAAGAAAAAATATAGGAAAAAGATTGAAAAAAATTAAATTAGCGCAAAATGCCATTTTTCTTATCCACATATTATGAGAAAACTATTTTTATAATCAGTACATTTAGCATAAATTTGAAATTCATTATTAGTTAAATAATTGAGTAAAATAATAAAGTAAATATGGTAGTGTAGATTTTGGTTAACTGTTGTAGGCATATAGAAACCTCATCAACAGATATTGCCTTTCAAGTGTTAGATTTCTTGGAAGTTTGTATTAGTGATAACTAGAAGTTACCAATAGAAGTTAGCATATTTTTTTGTCAATGGTGTTAAATCAAGAGCAAATTAGGTAAATGCACGAAGAATTAAGAGATTCCTTTCGCGGTAATTGTATACCTCTTGAAAATATACAGATAATGAATTGTTCTTGAGCAGTAACAAAAATTAATAGCACTACTGAAGATTATAGGTCGGAATTGATAGAATACGAATCAAAAAATGGGTTAGATATGGAATTTTCTGAACTCTTAGTTACAAATTTGACAGAAATTTCAAAGAAAATAATTTATTATACAGGTGGATTCGTTGTGCGACAATTGGCTAATAAATTATATTGCACGACCTGTATAGACATTCTCTTTGCCAATGAGAAAACAGTTCGCCATAATTTTATCATGCAGAAAGACAGAGGAGTCTTATTATATCCATCTCAAGATGTCATTGATAATTTTTTCACAAGCAGAATCAATGTTAAAAACTTTAGTATACCTCTGTATACTACACAACACTTCCCTAAACAATATAATAATATTGATAATGTAGTGTCAAAAGCGTTAAAGAGATTTTTAAATGTAAATTTCTTTATCAGCTTAAATGCTGATGGTAAAGAAACGAAGTGCAGACTTAACATCACATAATAGAGTGCGCTCTATATACACGGTGTCTAGTAGCTAGTAGCAAAAATATAGTAGTTAAAATTATCTTGTTTCTCAGTTTTCCAAAGGATTCAAATTAAATTGTGCTGTCGGAAAATATTGCAAATATTGAAATTTTTTACAGGGTTTTTATCATTTTATTTGAGTTATATAGAAGTGAATGAATTTTTCATAATTGATTTAAATTGCTGTAATGATAGTTCAACTATTTGCAAAAAATAAATCAGAAATTTTGGAAAAAAATGTAAACTTTGATATTGCATACCCTCATAACTTTGTAAAAGTGCTATTCGAACAAGAATTGACTTAAGCTGTTGGCAAAAATATCGCTTTTGTATTCGGGTATTTGCGAAAGCTGCCGAAGGTTGACGAATGTTTGTATCCCCCGCGCCACACCCCCTCCGCCCACGTGTCAACACTTTTAGGGCTTCACTTGTTCCGATACAAAACTCGGTTTACTTCACCTCTACGTATTATTATAACCTCTTTGATAAAAACCACATATTGAAAGCTCTCCGGTGGTTTGGTTCAGTTAAGTTTTAATTAATTAATGACAATGAAATAAAAAAAAGGTGAAAACTTCAAATGCGATTTACTCAGAACGTGACAATTGGGTCCGTTGTGGTGTTCTACGAGTGCGAAATTATCTACAAAAATTTAATTGAATAAATATTTCGGAATTATTTTTGCGAATTATCGTGAAAACAATACACCCTAACAAACAATTGATTATAACATACCTTTACAGCCCTCACTTCTCTCACGGTTGATTCAACAATGGCTGTGTCTTGTTCAGATTCATCTTCAAATCCTAGGAGGGGAGCTGCATTGGCCAAGTACGCCAGGCTTCCGAGGGCCAATAAACAAAATAATGGTTTCGAAAACATCTGAAAAAGATAATTCACGCTGTCATCTCCATAATGTATTCACCAATGATGAGACGTGCACAGGATGCGATTGGTCCCGGATTCATTACCGAATGTACCTATTTCTTCACAGACTAGAATGACGTAGGTGGTTCCATACCGACGAAGTCTCACCCGTAATCACAATCTCATCCGTGGACACAAAACGCGAGAGTTTATTTTATAGACATTTTATTTCTTTCTATATTCTTGTAAAACAAAAAAAAACTAAGCTTTATCTTACACCGCGTTAGCTTTGTTTCCACAGCGTCGGTGTAAGATAAAGCTAACCTACAGGTTTATAAGTAGGCATGTTTGAAGGGCATTAGGAAAAAATAAAAACTTACACAACTTTGACAAAAAGTGAAAATAAAACCATTTTGTGGACTTTTTATAGATAACTTACTATAAGAAAAAAAAATCCGTATCGAAAAATACAAGTGATATATATTACAGGTGTCATATTAATTGCCTCGAATTTGAGATTATGTAAGTATTATGTAGGGGTACAAGTACGAATCCGAGAAAAAAGTATAAAGAAAGTGGTTCAATTTACGTCAAATGTTTCATTACGTCGCAGATATTTTTATGTACCTACTTCTAAAAATTATCATATTATTTACACATCACGCACTGTCGAAGCACTTGAATATATATAATATATATCCCGCGGAACTAAATACGAAAAATGACGAATATTGTTTTTGATGCTCTTAAGTGTCTGCATAAATAAAATATAATTGATATTATGCCATCGTTCTTAATTTTTCGGCAATTCGGGGTTATTCGAGGTCCTGCTCCATGTTGATTGGTTTCTACCAGCATCTACCAGCTTCTTTGAGCATCTTCTAGTTCCATCAGCTTCTGCATAGTCATCTGTTTTTTTTTTGGATGATGGATTTTTTTGGATGAATAGATACCGTCGTACTACGATCCTTCTGGCCGACGTTTAGGATCGTAGACAACAAGTCCTGATGATGGACCCTGCGATGGGATTCGAAACGTCAGCAAGAAAGGTCGTAGAAACACGCCAGAACACTCAAATAAGAAGATTCTGACCGGCCGTGAAAACCTAAGTTCATTTTTAAGCTGCGTAGTGTTTGTTATTGTTCTGTATCACATAAAGTAGATATTCGTAATCGACTCAAATGTTTAGAAAGTGCGCTTTAGTTTCAGCGCAGAAATTTCAATTAAATTATAAAAATACATTGAATTAAATCCTTTCAAAGTTTACTAGTACATAATTCGTTTTTACTTCGGTTGAATGAAACATCCAAGCCGCTTTTCGCTATTGTTAAAGAGTCAGCGGTTTATTTCTGTTTTAAATAGAAACGTGCTCTCCATTTTGATGACTTTTTATAGTAACTTTGTATTATTTTCACTTTCACCCATTTTAATACGCTTGTCTTATTTGAATTGTTAACGCATTTATATATATTATTATTGTGCATAATTTTTAGTAAAAATATGTATATTTAGTATAAAATGGTTCCCACTTGTAAAAAAAAATGGTTTGTAGAATCTAAAGCAGCGGAATTCAACTTTTTTTTCTTCGGGCCACATATGTAAATATGTTTAAGTTACGCGGACCGTAAAATTATACGAAAAAAATCGTTTAGGGAAAAATAGTATTGTTTGATTCAAGATTAGGGCGCCGCCACTTAATTAATGAACAAATATTTTTTTAAACTATAACAGAATGATTGTTGCTTATCAGTACACCAGCCGAAACCAGCTCAAACATTAACAACAGCTTATTTCCCTATATGAAATTTATTTTAATATTATATGTGTACTCAAAAAACTCAAAACTAACTTGTATCCAAGCGTTTATTTTTGTTTAACAAAAACAATATATTAATAAACGCATAAGAAAACACGATATTATAGACGTAACGAGGACGAAATTATAAAAGGACAAAACGTCCAGACTTGCATAAATCATATTACCGTAAAACCGTAAAGGCACGATGCATTAAAAATACAATACCGGTTTGAACAAAGATTTGGACATATGTACTTAAAATAATACGTGAATTGTTTGAATGATAAAAATAGTAGGAATAATGTTTATAGATTTCAAAAAAAACATTCGACACACTGAAAGAAGATTTTATTGATAGGAATGGATGAATGTGGAATACGAGGACCACTAAAAATGGCCAAAAAATTACATAACAAACAAAAAACTTACACTCTTGTGGTTTAAACTATCTATGGTTGAAATAACAAATTGGTTGTTAAACCATTGAAATCGTCAGTTTTAAAATGACAGGAGTTTGTTTTTTTGTTCGCGCGTTTCTCAAGATATTCAGAACTTACAATACCAGATTTTTAATCGCGTTCCTGATGTGTTGTGATAATAATGATAATAAATAAATAAATCTGTTTTGGGCCGCATATAAAAAAAAGCTTGGCGGGCCGCAGGTTGAGTATCTAAGGCTGATCTAAAGGTGGCTTATTTTGAATGTGGGGCTTTTAAAAAATCTAATGACTGTGGTAATTTTTCATACATGCAAGAGATATTACTTCCCCAAGCGCGACGATTTTGCTTATTGATTTATCCGCTGATGTGGAAACGGATACCCATTGTCCCTCAATTGCGATAAATTAGGATTTTCGACCACATTTTCACTCACACTTGCACTGACATCAAGAACCTAAGAAGTTACTTACTAGGTTGTGAATTACGATCTCTTGATAACCTGATTATGACCAAAAATAACAAGAATCGTATTTAATTTTTAATTTTCATAAACAGTTTGCAACTTCTTCGGTTTTCAAACGCTGCATGATAATAAAAATCAAATAAAAGAAATGACGCTCGATTTAAATACCCAAGTACAAAATGAGACACTGACAGCGCAGATAACAACTAAAATCCATTTTATCTGTTTGTCTTGTATATTGTGCTTGCACGAACGGGTGCAGGTCTTATTGCAGTTTGAAAAAAAATTACTATGCTATACTACACGCGATTGAATAAATTATGTTCCATTACCTTATTTTTACATAGTAAATAATAATACTTGTATATTGTGTACGTCACATTATTGTTCTTGCAATATTTAAATAACTGAAAGCTCGCTCTGTTACTGTTTTTAATTATTCTGCGAGGAGTTAGTAGAATATATCTTCCTACTAATTCGTGTAGGTTTGCAGGTTGCGCACATTAGTTACACGTAAGACAGTAACATAACGCTGTCCTTCATCTGAACATATAGGGTAAAGATACCTAATTGGTGATGTTTACCTACGAAATTGAAAATAAAAAATGACGATAAGCACTAAACTATATATATATATATATATATTGTGAATACATATATTTTTTTGTCGTTCAATTTGATTAGTTAATTATACGATTAAAAGATGGCGATGATATGATTAATAATCTGGGTGGTGCACATCATTTCTTCGCCCAAGAGTTCCATCAGAATAATATACCGTACGGCATGTATGGCGTCGCATTACAAAATACGTAAAATAAATAAATATTTTTGAGACTTAACGGACTAAGTCCATTTAATATAAAAAAGGAACCGCCAAGGGTACAGAGATTGCAAAGGGTATTATAAAGATGACTAAGTATGGATTTTCTGATACCTTCTCGTCCCTGGGGATTGATTCCCGTTGAAATCAAAACACATTTCGGTTATTTATTGACTAAATAATCGTAAAAAAGGCGGTAAAAATTAACTGGAATTTGAAATTTGAAATATAACTTAAATAAGTGCGTTGCGTGAAATTTAAATAAAAACATATTTGATTTCATTCTTGTACCTAAAGCGTAACCTCACTAGCAGGTGTTGCGGTGCTAACAGAAACATTAGTAATTTAGTTTTTTTTAAAATTTAATTAATAATTATACACCATTACAAAGAATTTGTTATAATATATTATTCACAACGAAATACTTATTCCGGTGAGAGCAACATTATACACTACGGTATGAAACTATTATTACAGAGAACAAGGTTTAATCAGAAAATACAAAAAAAGAAAAATATAGAAAAGAAAAAAATGCATACAGACTCTGATAATATATAAAGATATTATAATGAAAGAAAATATCACAGATTTAAATAGAAATTATTTAAGAAAGTATTTTTGAAGAGATTTTGCCAGTATTTTTTTGTTCTTTGGACTTTAATTTATTCACTAGGTAATGCGTTGTATTGCATATAGACGATGTATTGCAGGGAGGTCGTTTTGCTTGATGACAATGTGTATTTTATTTTGGGTTCTTATTTTGTTCTGCTGTATGTCGGAGATAAAGGCTGGTCTGATGTTGGTTGTTGTTTTTCATTGAAAAATTGAATATTTGTGGTAGAATATTTACTTGAAGATAAAAAAAATATTTATCTAAATTGATTTCGATCATTAAAAAACTTTGCATTTTAAATGTCCAATGTTCAATTTAATTAAAGCACAATAATACTTTTTATTTGAAAGAAGATCACGAAAATTACTCCATTCAACGTTAAAACAATATAAATTTAGTCAGGTATAACGGTACAACTTTTCACTTTTCACAGAAATGAAATGCTTTAGAAAAGCAATGAAACGCTCCAGGCGTGCAATCAATTCTGTAGGAAGGCACCTCAATAGACAATTACCTCCGTTCGAATAAGATCGCTTTTCACAAAATTTTACTAAGACAGAATGCTTTTCACGTCCGCTATTAACTTTGAGTAATGATCATTTCCATCGCAGAGCGCCCATTTTATTATTGGCTATTTCGCAGTCTCTCGACGGCTCAATGGGTTACGCCATCTCGGCAGTTGTCCCCCTCCGAATCAGTCGACCGCCAGTATCTATGTAGGTGTCTATTTTAATTTAAAGCGTCATAAAGTTTTGTTACGAATAGCTTTATAATATCTATCGTAGTCAGCACATTACTTTTGCCGTATTTTATTGTGATAAGCATAACGTAAATGTCGAATTTCGTAAATTTTATTTTTTACATTTCTTCTTTTAACTATGATCCTGTAGGTATTATTGTTGATGTCTTTTAGAATTTTATTGTTCTTCCCTTCATAAGTTTATATGAAGTTTTGAAAAAATAAATTATTATCTTATGTTGCGTATTCATGGATGAAATTTTGCTTTCAAAATACGAAACCATTAGAAATTACTGTAGGTACCTTTTTACATGGCACAGGGTTGGACAGATACCCCTACAGCAGTGGCGTATAGTGGGTATAAACTTAGGTTATGCTGTGACCGACTATAAACCTATATTAAAAAAATATATATACGCATAAACCTATAAGGATATATATATATATATATATATATATATTATATATATATATATCTATATATAGATATATATATAAATATACATTTTTTGAATTTTTTTAACTGTATATAATGAACTATTTTGAGTAGCTTCAATCCACAAAAATAACTGCACTATAAAATAAGTATTATAAACAAGATTTTCTAAATAAGTAAAAATTTTATATATAGATAATACTGCAGAAATTATCAACATATTTCGAAGACGATTTATATATAATTAAATCGGGAATAATACTAATTTCAGATATACGTTTCTTTTCACAAAAATAAATCAAACATTTTAAGATATAATCGATGGAAATTTCGTCGTAAATAATCATTATGATTTGTCAGATGGTATTTACATTCATCAAAGAAATTAGAAATAGAATTCACACAAAAAGTTTTGGGTGGAATTTGTAAAGAATATCATTTCTGCAAGTGACGTGCGTGCAGTTCTCACCTGACATAGGACCTTTCGAAGAAACACGCTATTCCATGAAAAATTTACTTGTCTATAACAAAAAACTTGCAGACTTAGAGATAAGTAAAAATACACGGTTCAGGACGAGTTTTTTCTCGACTTGACTAGATCTATGGAACAAATTTTTTGGGCGCAAACAAGTGAGATGAATTAAGAATTGACTTGAAATTAGGTACGGAATCGTCGGAAACAAAACTTCTAGCCGTAGGACGAATTACGGCTAGAATTTTAAATCAACTTTTTCTTAAGATAAGGATTATTTAATTAATAGTTGTTTCCCAGAATCTTTACTATTGCCTGACCAACGTAAATTGGCGTCCTGTGACTTTGGAACTAAAACTCGCCCCGCCCACACCCGGCGACAACCCCTCGCCCTGTCATTCAATACAATTTTGTATTTGCTCGGGAGCTGTGACATCTTGATTACCAATATACACTGAATTATTATGTCCAAAATATCCCAAACAGTCCGGGATGGTGCAAGAACAATTGCCAATGAAGTATTAAAATTTTGCGAAGCTGAAAAAGCAAATAATGGACCGATATTACCGTCTGACAGTTTGACAGATAAAACGGCCGCGATTATTGCTTGTTATTTTTAGTGCTGCCCGACCAAATTTCTGTTAAAGGCTACGACACCGGTCACCGGACATTCTGTACATTATGTATTGTGTAATAAATTTACACCCTGGCAACTTCTGTTACGCGACAGGGACGCCCTCCCTCGCACGACAATTTATAGTGGTCGCATTCTAATGCACAGCTTTTTTGCTTGTTGTTTTTTGCTTGGTGCACGCCACTGCGCTACAGATATAATAAAAGTGCAGAATTACTAAAGTAATACAGATATGCTAAATTACTGCAGAATTGATCGATTTGGGTTTTACAATACTCTTCTATAGATTGAAAACGGATAAAATATGATAAAAACGTGTCATTGGGTCGGCGTTACATCCGTCTGTTTTAGCGGAAAGTTTCACAATATTTTAAACAACGCGGTTTGGTAAGTTTTCACGAGCATTTTAATTAAATTTCACTAAATATTCAGTCAGTTTATTTATTTTCTCCTCCCAGCATTGCAAAAGCGTACGTAGTTCTAGCTAGACCACATTCAAAAGAATGTGGGCAAAAAATATGTGTGTTGTAAAATAAGTTTTTCTAGTAAGTAACCTTTTTAAAACTAAAATATATATTTTTTGGAATATCATGTTGAGGCTTGTAATACGAGCTTGCCAGGCAACTTTCCCCGGCTTTGCTCTTACCGGACAAAGCTAGGGAATGGTCTTTTGATTGTGGTCGACCTATAATATACTATTACAAACAACCATATGCACTTACATTTAACTAAGGTGAAACCTAGCGGAGCTTTATATGTTAAATTAAAGTATTTCCGGTGCAGTTATTAAAGTGTTAACATTGCATTATTATTAAAGGTTCGAAATGAAATAGGTATAACAATTTAAAAACTGTTCTGGGATTCATTTTAACTTATGTGATTGGAAATAATTTTACATATTATTCATCATCATCAGCCTGCGTCTCTCCGTCTCTGCATAAAGACCGCTCTCAAGGATCGGGACAAAACGGGACCTCTTGAATTTTAAACTGTATTTGAATAATGTTTTTTTCTATTAGGTTATCTTAGGATATTTCATTTCATATTTATCCTAGAAATTGTTTGGAATATTCACATTATTTTTTAATAAAATTTAGATTTGAAACTACTTTTTCAACAATAGTTACAATAAAACACATCAGAATATTCAAAATTATTTCTAGGTATGGTTTGAAATGAATTCTTAAGTTCTTAATTAACCTTTTTTATTTTTTAAGATTTTATTTTTAATTTAAATTCTGTTTTTTTAAATTTTATATATTAGTTTGATAATTTTTTAAGAGGTGAAGAATAATTGAAATATATTTTTATGGTAGTGGACTTGTCAGGCAGTTAGTTGGCGTCCGCCTCGTCAGGCTTGTCGGACAGTTGGCTTTTCGGGTAGTTGGATTATCGGACAGTTGGCTTGTTGGGCAATCGGCTGTCAGGCAGTTGACTGTCGTTACCTACCTCGGTTCTCTGTCGAATTTGTGCGTTTTTGAACTTATTGACCAGAATACAAATATATTTTGATGATACGTATTTTCGAAGAAGTATATTTGGTCTCTATTGAGGTTCTTAAGTTTGTGTTAATGAAATACATACTTTGTAATTGTTTTATAAAAAAGTAATGAAAAATGTACACTACTTCTTAAGTCAACAAAAGTTTGAAGACCACGGATTGTTTCATTAGTTAACAGAAGCGTTACCGCTTCTCACAGCATTCAACCGGAATGGACCACAACACAAATTGCAATATTGAATCAGCTGATTGCAAATTTATTTTCCAAACTGTGAATTTTAGCCAAACGAAGCCATCAAAATCAATTAGATGCGTTTTTTGGTTGGGTAATCAGTGATATATTTTGTTAGAAATTAAAAGAAGGTAGGCATAGGAGCTGCCTCTATGGGGAGAGAATAGGGGAGAAAAATAATTAAAAAGATTATATGCAGCACCTATATGGTGGCGGGTAATTCGCAGTCAGGTATCCTACACGGTATTGTAAAATAATTTTTTGTAGCGCGAGCTGCATTTGCCGCCTACCCGTGCGTGCGAACGCACGGGTAAGCGGCAAATGCAGTTTAAAAAGTTGCTTACTGCTAGGCCCTGTGGGCGGCTATTGTGGCCGCTTCGCGGCCAGCGATGGCCGCTACGCGACCAATTGTGTTTGCTGTGCAGCAAACACAATTGTTTACCTATGCCTACGTCAGCCGCTTCGCGGCCAATTGTATCTGGAAAATTTCCACTTTTAATTACGGGTAGTTTAGATATAATTAAGACAAAGTATTTATTCAGTATTTCTAACCGATTAATAAATCAGAGCGGAATAAACCACAGTTCGATAGGTAGGTACCTACTCTCTTCTCTTCTCGCAGTGTTGATTACTTTTATACAACATTATAAAAAACCAAAAATGTAATTAAAATTTCAACAAATAAAATATTCTCGACCGTAAAAAAAATTCGATTCTGCCAGGATTCGAAACTGGAATCCTCTGATCCATAGCCAGACGCGTTATCCGCTGCGCCACACGACCCAACGGGCACCATGGCAAAATTATTGTATACAAATAGAAATCATCATCCAAATGCAGAAACGTACGACATTGATTGGGGTAATTAATATATTGATTTCATAAATAATAATTCATATACAAAATAAATAAACAAAGTTTGGATATATATCCAATTTTTGATATATATCGGATATATTTCAAAAAATCCAATTATTTGATTTTTATTATAAAAATCTGATTTTTTCGAACCCTGGTCCTAAGACATATGGTCAGGCAACTTGTCGATTACGGTATTATAAGTAGTGGCAAAATTTAAAAAGTAATTTTTAACAACATTTAAAGCACTTTATCTCAATGTTTTCTTAATTTTTTAAAATAGTTAAATTGTTCTAATATGGAAATAAAATGCCCAAGTACACAGCGTAACATGACAGAAATGGGCTTTTAGTATATTTATTCCTTATATAGGTATATTAGTGGAGGATTTCTACGCCGCAGATTATGTCGTCAACTGGAATGTTTTTTGGTGCTATGGCGAAATTCAAACCTTTAGCTAAAACTATATCGCAGCCTTGTCCAATGAAAGGCTGGATAAATTTTTCACCTCTTTGGTAGAATCCAGCTCCTTACTTGAGCTTTTCATTTCTTATGTCGGCTGAGTGACTCAAATTTCCGTTTTTGCCGAGTCTCCACCAATTGTTTGTTTCGCCACGCTTGCATTGACGTCATTTTGTCCACTTTCGTCCAATCTTCGTAATTCAATGTACCACTCAGGCTCAGGTGCAGGTCGAAGAGAATTCTTGTTATTTTGTCCAATTCCAGGCGGACGTTGCACACTCGTTCTCTCAAAAGGGCAGCTTCAGTTCTTCGGAATATTCTCTCAGCCTTCTCCGTGTGGATGTGTCTTCGCGATTTGATGAATGATGGTGTCACCGACTGTGCTTTACAGCGTTGTAAAAAAGCTAAATTGCTTAGAAGCTTTTCTTTTTTACTCCTTAAGCTCTCCAGCCGGCGTGTAGATAAATAAACTTCCTAAGCTTCCTGGTTACCAGAAGCGACAGATACAACGCATCATAAGATCGAGGTCTGTTCGCCCTGAAAAACATACAGAACCTGAGTGCAAAGGCATCGCCTTTCTGCCTTTTGTCCAAAGCGTTACAGACAGAATTGCCAGAGCTCTCAAGAAAAGAGACATTAAGACAGTTTTTGGTACCAACTTCAAAATTAAGGATATGTTGAGATCAGCGAAGGATCGAGATCGCTTAGAAACAGACGGTGTGTATAGACTCGATTGTCAAGACTGCGATAAAGTATACGTGGGACAAACGGCGCGTACCATTTCCAAAAGGGTCAACGAGCACAAACGGGCATGCAAACTCGGTCATCCAGAAAAATTCAGCACTGGCTGAGCATTTTCTGGATACCGGCCATCATTTTGCATTCGAACCGAAAATCCTTGGAAAGCCTAAGAGTCACCATGCGCGTCTTATCAAGGAAGCACTAGAAATCTACAAGCATCCGATAAACATTAATAGAGATGATGGTCTCAAATTAAAAACATCTTGGTATCCGGCGCTTCAAAGTCATTCTCGTCGCAGACTCCGCAGAGATAGTGATCAGACAACAGATGAATCATACATACAACACAATACAACACATCATGACTTCGGCACGGTATTGCAAGCCGATACTTAACCACAACACCAACATTCAAGACAACACATCAGCCCTGATGATGGACCCTGCAATGGGATCCGAAACGTCGGCCCGAAGGTCGTACCAACACGGCATAATACCCCAGTAAATACAAACTTGAAGATTCTGAGTGGCCGTGAAAACCTAAGAACATTCTTAGATATATCGATATTTTTTACCCATCCCTAGTCTATTAACTTCAAGCCGGGGCCCGGGGCGGTCGCATCATTAGAAGTTACTCCGTCTCGGTAAGCGCCACGTATCGGATCCTGTGGATAGACATCCAGTATGTAAGCGTCCGCACCTTCTGATCAGCTTCTTTCTTCTATCTTTATCATCACTGACTTTCATAAATTTGCCGTGAAATTTAACTGACCGATGCAAATGGTCGAGCTATGGTGCTCGAGTCAGAAATTACCAATGGAATTCACAGGAAAGCTAATAGTATTATCCTAAACTGGCGCAAGGAGAGATGAAACTAATCATGTGTACTCTTCGTCATGTACGTGGAAGACGGCCGTGGCTGCATCACGCCCAGAGACCTCAAGAAGCGGCAACCACGTAATCCCAGGCCCTAGCTATAATTTCGTTGTGATTTACTCTTACTCCATGCTCTTTAGATTATGTTATATTTCTGTTACTATACTACTCCTACATTGTTACCTGTCTCCATAGTGTGGACGTCGACTAATCATTGCGAGACCACTGTATAAATTTTCTGTAATGGTTATCCACTGCCGCCGGTAATTAATCTTATAACATCCCGTTCGACAAAACTGCTAATTTGTATGGCGGAACTAAATTTCTATATTATAATTGAATTCATCCACGGCGCAAGGTATGGGTAATCATTGCATAACTTACATTTAGAATATTCTGCTATTTACACCGTGCACCTGGTTCAGTGAATCTAATATAGCGTACTTATCGTGCAACATGAGCCAGAATAATATTTCTTTAAGAAACTTGTCAGCGAAGACAATATTTAACATCTGTTGAGTTTATTTGACAAAATTTATGATACAGGGATTATCCCCCAAGATTGGCTGAAATCAACATTTATTATCTTGCCTAAGAAGCAACTGTCCGATAATTGTTATGACTATCGCATAATCTATAGTCTAATGAGCCTTGTACTAAAAATCTGGACGACAAACAATTGCATTCGGAACCAGACAAGCGTCGCTGATAGTGTTCTGCTACTACAGACGCATAGAGATCAACGCAAAGAGGTATTTGCATGCTTCATAGACCGGCAGAAAAGCACTTAATAGAGTAAGGTACACAGAACTTATGAAGATGTCCAGGGACTGCAATATTGATTCTAAAGACCAAAACTTCATAAAAAATCTTTACTAGAGTTTAGACATGGGAGTGGGAGTAGGTACCTACAGAGGCTATTATGACTATACCAAGGAGAGTCAGACAAGGTTGTATTCCGTCCCCTCTATTATTTATCCTGTATTCGAATAACATTGAAGCCTAGAAAACTCTATTCTGGGAGTGAAGATTAATGGAGTCGTAATGAGATATGCTGATGACATAACCATTTTGGCTGAATGTATACCCGATCGATATGACTGAAGAGGAGATGAGTTTGACAATCAATGTTGCTAAAACTAAATGCATGTCAAATGACCAATTTGACATCCATTTTGTTTTAGCAAGGTTAAGGGGTTACGTGTAGTCAGGATTTTTAAAAATTCGATTTTTTTTTTGTACACTCTTAAAGACAAATGTTTCAAAAATATTGTGTGAAAATATCAACTCGATCCAGTTATTAGTTTTAAAGATATCCAACGATAACTGTAGGGCCCTCTGCTGCTGCCCATACTGACACACGGACGGTACTAGAGCCGGCCGGGCTGACAAACGGGGCGACTGCTACGGAACGCGGTTTTTACCTGATTAATTCTAAGAATAGTGTACGAAAATTCTTTTATACTTTACTTTTAGGCATAAGGCCCATTAGGCTAACTGAGATTTGATTTAATGTTAGTATTTCAGTGGCAGTGAAACCCAGCAGTCGATAGGTAATTGTGCGTGTATTATAATCATTTTCAAAAATTTATAATGAGACGTCATGAAGGTATGCAAGGAATATTAATGATTGCCAATGCATAGGATTTAATTATGGACCTAATGCACACTGGTATGCTGAAAAACTCGATATAGAGCGCATAAAGATTGCTGACCAACGTGCAAATCAGGTTACTCGAGAAGGCAAAATGAGAAGTAGATAAAAAAAAATCGACATCTTGGAGGCTTACACATCGGCAGAAGATGTATTATATGTACCAGAAATAGACGACTCTACGTAAGTAATTTTTTAAATTGTATTTGTATTAATTATTTATGCATAAAACTTTAAACGCGTTTTTCTCAAAATAACGTTTTCAAAAACGGTGTCCACGATATTTTAAAAACTACTCGACAGATTTAAATGAAATTTAAACATCATATTTAAGGCATTAAAAACCTGTGCTTAATCGAAGGATTTTTTTTTTACTTAAACTTTTTTTTTTATAAATAATAAATGAGTGATTTTTTCCCTCAAAATTCATAATTAAGCTTTCAAAGACCGCCATTTTGCTAAATTTGAAAAAAAAATAAAATTTTTTCCATTAAGCACAAGACAAACTATCGAACTACAAATTTCTTTTTGTTTCATTAAATTTAGATAAACCACTAAGAAGCACTGATGGACACCGCGAGGCACTATTTGCAAAACAGGCGTCAAGAATCGAGCTTCTATCGTGGTCCAGTATTAATAATTTTATTTGAAATTTTCGGTTTAGTTACTTAAAATATAATGTAAGACGTTGGTATTATGTATTGAATCAAAACATTAAACAACCGTTCAAAAATTTTTTTTGAAAATGTCTATTTTTTTGGGCCTCTGACTACACGTAACCCCTTAACTATTCTGATTTATCCCTGTAATTGAATGGAATAAATGTTGAAATGGTTGGCCAGTTTAAATTACTCAGCAGCATCATAACACTAACACTTGACCCAGATACTGAAGCAAAATGCAAAGAAATGAATGACGTGCAGCATTAATAAAATGAGGGCCTTTTTCTGGGATGATAGCCTAAACCTAAAGCTTGAAGTAGAGAAATATACACATGATTAGTTCACTTCTATGGTTGTGAAACACGGACTCTGAAAGTTAATATTGTGTATCAGTTGGAAGCATTCGAAATGTGGATACACCGGAGAATGTTTGGTATGCCGTGGACCGATATGGTCAGCAACACGGAGAGGCTTCAGAGAGCTGGAGCCAGTAGAGAGCTATTGCCAAATGTTAAAGTGACGACGTTTTCTTATTTGGGTCACGTGCTACGTTGGGAAAAATATCACCTCCACCGAATAATACTCGAGGGCAAAACAGAAGGAAGACGGAGAGTTGGTAGGATGCAAATGTCGGGAGTGGAATGAGACGAGTGGAGGATTTGTCCCAGGCAGCGCAGGAACGCAGGTTTTCGCAGAAGAGACCGCAACGTCAAGGGGACCTGATAAGGCACAGAAAGAAGAAAAAACAAGGAGTTTATAAAATAAATATAAATATACATATATATTTTTTAATGCTCGTATCTACGAGATTGCAAACAACCGTAAATAAAAATTGTAAACTGTTGTAAACAAGGAGTGTACAAAATAAATAAAAATACATTTTGATGTCTACGAGATTAACAGAGAAAATGATGGATTTGGGATTAGTCTAGATTCCGTGACCAGATTACATTTTTTAAAGAAGCTACCTACATAATTGATCAAGGAACCTATTTTCTTCATAAACTTATTCTTATTCGATTGATTAATGCGGCTAACTGTACAGCCATTAGCCTGAACAACAAAAAAGTTGTTACAAGATGAATTGAAAGGATTTTCGATTAAAAAAAGAAATATATTTATTCTGATATACAACGAAGCTTGAAAAGGCCAGACATAGTTTATTAATCAAAAAAATCATTGTAAATGTAATCAATCACCTTGCTATTGTGAGTCTTGCTTTACTCAATATCGTTCAATAACGTAATCTTAAAAATTTGCATACAGTGTGCTAAAAAAGATGAATGGCCCGGTTGTTCGTGTCAAGTGACACGATTTTAATAAATCGCGGAAAATCGAAATAAATGAAAGTGTAGCAAATAGACCACTCTGCTTCGCCGGTTACTGAACCCACAACCAAAACCTCTCGCTAAAATAACAATCTTTTTCTTTACATCGCTCAGTTGCGATTTGTATGGATTGATTTGGCAATCAGCTAAATTTGATCGGCGGGCAAGAAGCAAAATATTGTTTGCTGGAAAAAAAATCTTCGTTGATATACAATGAATGGGTGGCGAGTTTCTTATTCATAGATACCTATAATACGAGTAGGTACACTATGTAGAATTTTTGTAAAACTGTTTTTTAAAAAAATTGTTTTTCGATATTATAAAATATTTTTTGATGGATTTATTACGAGTGATCTCAGTAGAGTAAAAAGGAATAGAAAAGGATTCCTTAGGTGGTTTAGTCGCGAAGAATTAATGAATGAGGAGAAAATGGTAAGAAATATGTATCGCACAGCCCTTGGAAAGTGTAGTCAAATTTACTATTTATCAATAAAAAATTTGAGGACTACCTTTATTTTTATTTCAAAAAATTATTAATTAAAAAAATATTTCAAATCCACACAAACATACACTATGAAATGAATTACTAATATTAACTTCATTTTAATTATTGCCGGGGGAAATTCAAATTTACCCAAATGACGAACAGAAAATCAGTTGTCAGTGGATTGATATTTGGTATTTGATCGTTATAAGCGCAAAGTGAGGCGCGAGGCGGAGAGTATCTCAAGGGAGAATAGCCCCTGTCTCAGACTGTCTAGTCTCAAAATTCTCATCCGTGGACAAGGGCCATTATATCTCGGAAAAATATTCTACTTATTATTTTTATATTGAAACTACACAAAGCCTTCTTATCTGAAGCAAATAAAATATTAATGTCTTATTCACGCTCAATAGCCTTGGAAAATTAAGTGAGTTGATGCTTTTCAGTAGTGTCGCGCTCGCCGAATGTTGACTTAGTCACGCGTAAAGCCTTGAAAATAGAAAATCGGTTAATCGAATCTGTTTCTTGGGAATATTATTTCTGCTTTCTCTTTTATTTGGAAATAGGTGTCATTTCGCTGCAAAGTTTATATTAACACATCGACAATAGATAATCGCGCATCACTGTTCGATTTTTTAGGTTTATTTATTTTTTAAATAAACAAATAAAAGTATATTTAAAACAAAATAGGTCAATCAAAAAGAAAGATAAACAAAAAATATATATACTAAAAATATTTGATTACCACCGGGATACTATTCTGGAACTTCTCCAAACGGGGTAGGTACAGCTATAAACAAATTACGCCATGTTATAAGATTTCGAATGATTTGAGACACACAAGTAATTGGATAAAATCATATATTTGTAATAGAGAACTATTTGTAAAAATAAATTCTTTCTCTTCCTTTAAGTTTAGAGCAACCAGCGGTGTCCCACAAGGTTCTCATCTAGGACCTATCTTGTTTTTATTATTTATTAATGACATTATTACTGTTTTTCATGATGTGAACATTTTAATTTTTGCTGATGACATGAAAGTGTTTAAAGTGATACGAAATATTCAAGATTGCCAAAAGATCCAACTTAATTTGGCCAATCTGAATTACTGGTGCAGTACTAATAAACTCCTTCTAAATATTGACAAATGCCAAATTATACGCTTTCATACAATTAAAAATCCTATCATTTTTAACTACTCGATTAATGCCACTCCCTTGAAAACCGTTACTGAAAGTAATGATCTTGGCATTTTATTTGACGAGGAATTATCATTCGTAAACCATATCAATAATATAGCAAACAAGGCTATGAAAACACTTGGCTTTGTTCTGCGCTCTTGTAATTCCTTCACAAATATTCAAACGGTCAAACTCCTTTATTGTTCTCTTGTTAGAAGTCAAATCGAATACAACTCATCTATCTGGTGTCCCTATTACAATGCTCATGTTCATACAATAGAAAGAATTCAACATAAATTTTTACGCTACATAAATTTCCGTCTCCATATCCCAATAGAAAATCTTAACTATACAAACTTATTATATTTTACCGGTTTATTGCCACTATCGGACAGGAGAGTTTTATCCGATCTGATTTTATTATATAAAATTGTAAACTCGCATTACCACAGCCCTGACATTTTGTCCTTAATAATGTTCCATGTACCCAGTCGAACTACTCGAGTGCCGACGCCTTTTTACTGTGACAATACTAGAACAAATGCTCACTACAACTCGCTAGTACCTAGAATACACAGGTTAGGTAACAATTATACAAACATAGCGGACGTGTTTGGTTCTGGCCTGTCACAGTATAGGGGCGCGTCATTCCGCCATAATGTAAAATATATACACTTTCTTTTTTTTGTTTTTCTCTCTGTTTATATTATTTTTGCAAATAACTGTTATATACCTACATATGTAAAAGCCTATTTAGGCGTAAATGAATGAATAAATACGTTTAATTATTCCATTTTCAAATAGTTATCAACTATACGTTGTAACAAATCTTTTCAGTAATATTTTCTAGTTCAAATCCAGATTAAATTTATCAACTTTTATTAATTCTGAAATATCTTCCAATGTTGGTATAACGATCACTAAAATAACAATCTTGTTATTTTCGCAATACGGCGGATTATAGGTACGTGCAAAATATTTTCACGTTCTTTCGTAATGCACGTGATACATTATTTTGTAAATTAAATATTATATTTCTGTCTGCAGTGTTTAAAAATGATTTATTAATTTACAATAGCGCTGGGAAAATATCGATACTTGCAATTATTATAACGTGAGTCCAAATGCGTGGCATTGATTTGTGTGATAAAATAATACTCTAAATAAGCCCACTGGTGGGAACTTATTGTTTGGCCTCCTTCTTTCTTCCACCAAAAATATTTTTGGGCGCTGTAGTCCTGGATGTCACTCCCATGCCTGTCTTGATGTCCTTCTCAGATTCATCCCGATCTCTTACTACGACTTCTACCGATCTTCTACGTAGTATGAAACGATACGTAGAGTGGTAACCTGTCATTTCATTTTGATTCGTCCATCTTATATGGGATTTCGCTCTCTAGCTTTCGGTGTAATTGAGCTACTTTTATTTTATTTTATTATTACTTTTTCCATAGTTTTTATTTAGATTTAACTATGAAGGGAAAATAAATATGTTCTTATTGTAAATCGACAAAGATTTCATGATAAATTTTCATCATAAATTACGCTGAATTAATAATTTTCGTTTGCATTTAATTCGTAGATATATTTGGAATAATGAATTAGACGCGTTGGATCACCGATGGTCGGATTAGAATTGAATACCCTGTGTGGATTTAATTTTCGACTGAAAAAAGAAAAACAATTTCTATTTTATTTTTTAATATTAGGTATATTATTAATTTTAATGATTTTCAATCATCCATTTTCAAAATGGTTTCAAATATATTTTGACAAGTACAAAACTGTGAATACAAAAGACACATGTACCTATACAAATATCAAATTTAATAAACATTTTATAGGATTAATAAATTATAATATTAATAGTGAAAGTATTTAATAATTTTCTTATTTTGTATTGACCGACATTAACTACAAAATCTTTTTATTCACTCTTACTTCTTTTATACAATTGTCTACATTTTATTTGATCTCTGTAATTTTGCAATTTAGGTAGGTACCTACACCACTTACTAACTATATTTTTTCTTTATTATAATATATTATTTTAAACCTAAATTTATTTTATGATTATTGATTCTTTTTATTATTTTACATATTTATAGCAAAGACCCAAAAATGTGTCTATCATTCGAATCACCAACAAAAGATCGAAAATGTTTCCTTCAGATGATTTGTTTTAAATTTTAGACGTTCTTGATCTGAGGCAATTATGCATTAAAAATTAAAACCATACTTACAAAATTTTATAAGGACAAAACTGCACAAAATAGAACTTAACAGAACAGAATTCAACAAAATAGAACTTAACAGCGGAGGAGGTGATCCATCCATGAACCAATATTTTATATTTTCTACTCTTGTATATAACTCTTTTTATTATGTATAACTTAATCCTATCTTTTATGTATTTCTATATTTTTTTGATTTATGTATGTATATATATTTCTTTTTTATGTTGTTTTTTTATTTGTTTTTGTATGTTTTTGTATTGTTATTTTATTGTTTTTACATTATTAAAATATTGAATTGTTAATTATAACTGCCTTATGTAAAAAATACTTATGTGTTAATTGTGATAATATATAAATAAAAAATAAACAAATAAATTTACTTGTGTTCGAGTATATAAAGCAACAACAAATAAAAAATATTTTTCTTATTCACACACAGGTTTTTGGCCTTTGTGAGATCTATAGGTATATGTATATTTCAAATTTATTGTATCTTTTCCATATATTAAATGTATAAGTATATATAATCCTGCCTATTGTCATAATTAATATATCCTTTTTTTAATTTCAACCTCATTAAAATATCACAAATATATTAAATATAATCCTGGCCTTAGTCATCATTAATATATATATATATTTTTATTTCAGTCTAGGTGCTCATTAAAAATATCAAACATATATTAAGTATAATCCTGGCCTGTTGTCATCATTAATTTACAATTTTTTTAGTTTAAGTGCTCAATTCAAAGTGCTCTTTAAAAATATCCAAAATATATATAAGTTAAATATAATCCTGGCCATTGTAATCATTAATATTTCCTCTTTTTAATTTCAGTCAAGGTACTCATTACAAATATCAAAAATTATTAAACATAATCCTGGTATATTGTCATCATTAGGGGAGAACAGGGTAATGAAAGCCATCGGGTAATAAGAGCGATGATGATTGAACGAAAAGTAGGCACGGTTGTGTGTTTTTCGATCCACGTTTGTAAAAAACTGCTGATTGCGAGCGCCAAGGTAAGCATGAAATTATATGTTTATTTTATTATGTTTATGCTTATTACATCCCTAGATTCATTTACTAACAAGTCCAATTGGTTAAATTGTGATTGAAAGTAGAATTACATATTTATATTATTACTTTTCAAGATGGTGGTCAACGGGTAATTGTAGCCTAGTATGGCTAAATGCAATTTGCGACGATGAGTCTGAATATTCAGAAGAGGAAGCTTTATGTGGAATTTGTTTATCCACAGGAGAAAGTGGGGAGATTTGGAGATGTGGTACCGATGCAGAAGTTGCGGAAACTAGGCCCATAAAGAATGTTCTGGCAGTGATAGTCCAGATACTTATATTTTTGTTTTTTGTTTGGATCCGTACAAATTTGGGTAACTTTGTTTTTCTTTAATAATTTCATCTTTATTGATTTGTTTTGGTTACAATGATGTTTTTTAAAATATTTTTTACAAATAGTTCTACGTGTTAATAACTAAGATTTCATTTAAATTATTTTTAGTTAAATTTTCGGGAAAGAGTACATATTATGGCTCCAATTTCCCATATAAGCGTTAAATGGGCTCTCATTACTCGCATGTGTCGGGTAATGGGAGCGACTGACTTTTTTTGTAAAATCGTTATTGTACCTTCATACAGTTGCCGGCAAACTTCTTGAAATTCTTTGACGTAGTGGGGGAATGCGCAAAAGGCAAAATTTGCGTCTCTTTGGTGGAAAGGTATATGCGCAAACTTTCCCCCACTACGCCGTAAAATTTCAAGATGTTTGCCGGCTACTGTACATGACTTTGATTGATTATAAATGTGATTAAAATTTCGTAGGAGTTCTTAATGAAAAATAGTAATAGGATAATCAATGTAGGAGTTCTTAATGAAAAATTATAAGAAAGTTAACAAATGTGGTTTTTATCACAATTTCATAGTAGGCTCCCATTACCCTGTTCTCCCCTAATATATACTTTTTTAATTTCAGTCAAGGTACTCATTAAAAATATCAAAAATACATTAAATATAATTCTGGCATATTGTCATCATTCATATTTCATATTTTAATTTGAATCAATGTGTTAATTAAAAATATCAAAATATATTAAATATAATCCTGGCCTATATTGTCATCATTAACTTATATTTTTTTAATTTGAGTCAAGGTGTTCATTAATATATTAAAAATATATTAAATTTATTAAATATAATCCTGGCCTATTCTCGTCATTAATATTTACTTTTTTTAAATTCAAATATCGAAATAAAATCTTACTGGGCATGTCAGTAAAACAAAGATATACACATTTAAATAGATTTTTATTTATACAAACATAAACAAAGTACAAAGGTCTTTCAATATATTTACTAATTTCTTTATAAATTAAAAATAATTTAAAATCTCAATGTCTTAAATATAAATAGTTTACAATAATAAATTCCTTTTCCACGACTCTTGTTCTACCAATAATATTAAAATATTTCAAAAATAATTTAATCTTCAGCTGATATTTAAATGATACCTAATCCTTTAATTATTGATGGTATCGAACATTATTTTTGTAGCAGTAGGTAGGTATATAAAATATAGATGAATTCAAATGCGGAATGAAACTAGCCAAGTGTAGAGGATATCCTACAGCCACACAATAATAAAGTGCTCTTGTTGCTTGTTCTGAGCCTACATCTATTATTTATCTATTATTACAAGATTATTTAATAACTAAAACTTATGACTGATAACTATATTTGAGATAAAAATTCGGCGGTGTAATAAATTAACGTCTTCGAATAAGAAGCCATAAATAATTAACTTTCTACATATATTATTATGCTACCACTTAAAAGATTATATTGAAAGATGGTGACATGTAAATAGAATATAATAAGTAGAAGAATTTAAAGATTAGTCAAATAAGTGGACAAATAAGTACAGATATTTACATTTATTTATATAAACAAAATCGTCTATAACGTGTTACAATCCGAGTTCGTTTTCACAAAACATCGAGATGTTATGCTTTTAATCAACACAAGATTATTTTTTTTACAAGTGTTTACGAGACCTACATGTCAGGATTTTGTTCTGGAGATAAACATAGGGATCACCGCTTGAGAATGGTATAAATATCACCTTGAACCTAAAACATTCTTTTCTGAAAAGTAAGATAAACAGAAGATATTAAATTACAAACGTTTATTCTGTGTGTTCCGGGGGATATTAAAATTAATCCAACGGATGAAGGGAAGTGTTAGTCGCCGGACTGAAATTTGACGTTTGAAATACAAGCGACGTAATGTGCGAAACAAGTAGCGATGCTGAGACTACTAGGTGCGCAAGCGGTGGAACGAGCAGCACAAGGGCCGAGAGTTCCCTCCGAAGAACCTTATGAGAGCGTGATCCCTGTCTCAAAGATTGTCTCGAGACGAAAATTTCTTCCGCGGTCACGGGCCATAACAATGATCAAGAATGTTTAATTCAATCATAAAACAGAAACAAAAACAAGCTGCTTACGCTTGTGGCAATTCTATAGTTTACGTAATAGTATCATGACAAACCACAGAATCGATTGATATTGCCGATTGAATGCAATCCTTTAACGTGATCTGGCTGCATTTTAAACGAGTTAGAAAATATTACACTATTTTAAGACTGACGTGGAACTATTTGTCACCCCGACCTGTTCGATCCACATGCATTATGTGAAATCTTTGATATTATGTACAAAACAGCGAAGGTTTGAAATGTGGTTCAGGTTCTTAATAAAAGTTTTCAAAAGAATGAATAAGAGCGGGACTAGACTAAAAGCACTAATGGTAATAAGCGAAATGGGTCAGTTAAAATTTTGATCCAGTGTTATATGAAAATACAAATGAATTTTTAAAATATAAAATACATATTCCCAATTACCGAGTCCCCCGAAGGAATTTCATCAATGTCCGTTTTTGTAGCCGTATGTCTTTCCGCCCTGGTGACCACCTTTCTTCGCGTAGTCGGAATGGTGCGCGTGGTGCTTTTCGTGCCCTTTCTCGCTTTTGTGGGCTTTGTGGTCTTCGTCTACGTGGCCCTTGGCATGGTGGCCCTTCTTGCCGGAATCGTGTTCGTGGCTGGCGCTGTCGTGGTGGGCTTTCTTGCGCTGACCGCCTTGCTTCGCCGCGTGCTTCGCGTGGAAGTCTCCGTACTTCTCGTGGGATCCGCTCTTGTGGTAGTCATCGTAGAACTTGTGTTCTTTGTGGTACTCGTCTCTGTGGTATTTGTTGTGGTAGCCTGTGGAAATCAAAATAATACATCGGTTATACCGAAAACTAAAACAATCTTAGTTCAGTTTCTGTCTGCGAAAAGTATGTAATCCTAAATTCGTTAAAAAATATTTAACAATACAAAGAAAAGCGTTTAGGTATATAATAATGAATTTTTTAATACTTCAATTTTCATATTTCCGATACTATTTAGTTTCCCTGTCAATGTAATTTTCTTTGATATTTTATATGGCTTTAAAAGTTTAGTTGCGAACATTTTAGTAGATGGGAGAGTCGCCGCATTTTCTGTGTCTTCCAACGTGTTTATTTAAGGGGGGGGTAAGGTTTTAAACTTTTTTTTCGCATTTTATTTTTAATTTTTTAAATGAATGTATAACATCGCAAGAATATTGTGTCAAAATTTCAAGTCAATCGGAGCAAAATTGACGAAATTGTGAACATTTGAGCGATACTCAGACTCATTTTCTATACCTGCTCGGGCAGCTAAGAGACGCGCTCACCTGAGGACTTACGGACGTGCTATTGTATTGGAAGAGTTTTGCGTAGATAAGGACAAAAAGATGCTGATGATGAAAGCTCTTTGCTGTGTGAACATGGCATCGACGATTATGTGTAAGTATAAAATAAGTGTTGAGTTTTATTTTGAAATTTACAGTGTGCAAAACTTTAAAGCGTTTTCCCCACATCTCACGTTTTCAAAGTCGGTGTCCATCATAACTTCAAAACGACTGCACCGATCCTTTTGAAATTTTGAACACTATTTCTGAACATAATTTACTAGGTAACGCTGGAGACTTTTTTTCAAATATGTTATTAATTTATATTTTTTAATAACAAATTAGTCGATATTTTTCGTAAAAAATTGCGTTTTTCCCTTCAAAGTGTTCCAAAAAATTGAAAAATTGAAATTTCAAAAAACCCTCCCAGCGTTACCTGGGAAAACCTATTATCTAACGAATGAACTTTGATTTTTTGATTTCAGATGATCTAGCACCAAGTTATGATGGACACCGCAATTCTACTTTTTTCCGAGATACGTCCGAATAATTGCTGCCATTGCCTTTTAATATTTCTTCTTGAAAATTTTACACAATATTCTTCAAATATCATACTTTCGAGATTTTTAACTGTGTCGTCACAAAAAAATCACAAAAACATGCCTTTTTTTGTACGAATTAACCTTACCCCCCCTTAATATAACGCTGATTGTGGTTTACGTGATTTCACTAGTGTTCGCACTTTTTATAAACTCTTTACCGGCCGATATCAACACAACAGCGAATTTCCAATTTCTGCTCCATCAGGAATGTCATTGTGTCATGTCATGTGTGAAATTTTAAACTCTTCAGAAAACGGTTCAAAATTTACGTCCGAATTTTCGTCATTTTGCTAAATTAGACGTGATTATAAAAGTTTGATAATTATCTATTGTAATGTGTGTAATTAACAATACTAAGTGATTTAATGTTCATTATTTGGAAAAGCTACAATGCATGTTTATGGTGCGGCACATCTCTTCTAGAACCTCTCAGTTAGGATGTTTGCACGCTAAATATCATATATATTTTTGTTCTCTCCAGAGTGCCTAAAGAATAAGCGAAAGTTTTATTCGAAAAGTTGAAAATATCAGGAATTAACAAGTGTCAAACTACAAGAATATGCAGACTTTCTAACGTAGGTACACTGATGAGATGAATGATTACGAGATATACACGAACGGCGTAGGTACTACTTCCAAAAGAATTACATAATTACTTTACTTAGAATATTAATTAGTATTATAAACTACAATCATTATGTATAATATTCGAGAGGGAATAAAACAGATATTTTCGAGGAAGGAACGATAGAGCAATGACTTTCTCCAAATCGGTGCCACCTCACTCACACCCACTGGCTAACTTTGCTTACTTACTTACCGCGGGGGTAGGCAGACAGCATAGAGCGCCGCGTTTTTCTGTCCTAACACACAACTCTCTCCTCATCCGCATTCATACATCTTCGCATACAAGCTCGACGATTGTTGAGACTTGAACCATTGCCGCTTTGCACATCTTTGTTTAAATGTAATTAAACTAATTAATATTTTTTAATCTTCTCTTAAGTAAATTAAAGATAAAGACATGTGTTATGTAAAGAAAACTACATTTTTAAAATTCTTTGAGGGATTTTATAATCTATATATTTGAATATATTATAATTTTTTTTATAATCATTTATCAAAACCCACAGCGCCTCTCTCGCACTTACTCTATATTAATGGAAACGATTGAAACACCGAAGAAACACAAAATACTAAATATTAATGTAATTCAAATCAGAAAATGCATTAGATTAGTATTTTTTAAAGATTTTTTTGCATAGACATGCAGATGTGTCGCAGGTTTTTGCGCAAACGTGCGACGCGTCGCATAGTGTATTAGTTATTTAGAGTTTATAATTCGTGATGATTACCTTTGGTATTGTGACCCTTCTTGTGACCTTTCTTCTCTTCAAACTTGCCTCCCTTCTTTCCATGGGCCGCCTCATGGTGTTCCCCGTAATGCTGGGCAGCGTCTTTCTCGCTGTGTTTTTTGCCTCCGTGCTCGCCATAGTGCTTGGCGCGTTTCTCATGGCCCTCCTTACCTTTGGATCCGTGCTCGATGTGGTGGAAGGACTTGTGTCCTTTGTCATCCTGTTTAAACAGTTAAATGGTATTATTAAGTGATATGTTTAAAATAAGTCTCTCGTCTGGTTTAAACACTATAATTATACAAAATATTATTTTTAAACAACATGAATCGTTAAGATACGCGCGTTTTAAAAAATAATTCGCCTGAAAACAATCGCGAAGCTATTAGAATAGATAGCTAATAGAATACATTTTTGGTACTTATCCAATAATCATAAAGTATGTTTCACGGTGTATCTATATACATATATTTAGGATTAATCGGGCATATTCTGAAATTTTTAATTTCGATGGTGTACACTGGAGTGTAGCTGCAAGAAAATTGGTAAATGCATAATGATATAATGCGGGAATGGAAGTTCTATAAGCCGATGTACAGACGTGGTCTGTACGACCTGCCGCTGGTAAATTGTCTAAAATTGAAAGGATGCAATTTATTAATGTCAATCGCTCGGCCAATTAATTGATCGTCGATATTACCCATTAATGCTACGGGACAAACTCTTTAGAAAACCGGGTTATTTGGTTTGGGAGTTACTCCAGCATCATTGATAAGTTATGATATTGACTGTTTGTTAATGATGAGTGCTGCGAATACATGTAAGGTATGGTAAGCATAAATAGAAAAATATTATACATCGGTTGCCAAGATAATATTTTATGAGAATAATAAATAAAAAATAACTACCGAGAAAATTCGATAAGCAGGTACGATGAGCACTTAAAGATCGGTCGTGCCGCCAAGTCACCTCATGCTACAACATGCTTTCACAACGCGTTTGGTATCAACAAGCTGCGCCCAATATGTTAAACGAAAATTAATACAAATATTGCAGTAATCACATGAAAATGTAACCACGTGGAGCACTTTTAATATTGGTATAGTTCAAAAAAGCTGCAACATGGGTACGAATGAAAATGAATAAAAATCGCTAGAAAACTACAACCTTGGTTTCACCCAAAGTTTGCACAGTTTTACGTCACAACTGAAGTATGAATGAATGTGTAAGTTGTTTGATAAGGATGACTACGAGATGAATGTACGAAGCACTTGGGGGACCCGATGTGGGTGGCACAGCGGCGACATCCTCGGGAGAGTCCGCACTGACAACTGTATATACTTGATATATGTAAACAGGGTGTCTCAAAGGTAGTAGTAAAAACTTTGCAGCTGGTTTCCTGCCTTGAAATGAGTAGAAATTGTTCGAGCAACGATGATCAACTGTTATGGAGATTTTCAATACCAAAAAAAATAATTATATTTTCATTTTTTCAGTTTTTATCATTTGACTAGCCTTTTATTAAAATCATATGAATTTACCATAATCAATATAAGTAACCGTAATAATAGTTCAAGTTTTTGAAAAAAAAGTCAGAAATATTGAAAAAAAATGCAAATTTTGATACTGAATATCTCCATAACTATTGATATCAAGTCATAGTTGCTTGAACATATTCGACTCATTATCATAGCAGGAATCTACCTGTAAAGTTTTTGTACGAGCTTTTGTATGAGTTACCCAGTATAATTCTCAGTGTATAATACCCAGTATAATACCCAGTATTTTCTTGGTCCTTTCCTAATTTTGCTGGATTAAAATGATACTTTTAAGTATATAATTCTGTACTCACTGTGTATGCTTGGGTAAATAAAATAAAACAAATAAATAAGTAAAATAAAACTTAATGACGCAATAAAAATACGCTCATTTGGGTGATGCTGAAATGTAAGTTCTCCTTGGCTTTGTTCACAATTTGTCAGAATTTTATCAGCTGCAGAGAGCGCGTTTCGCAATACTAATAGTAATCTTGCGGTTGCGGGACATACTATACCTAAGCTATATAAAATAAGCATTAATGTGTTATTCGCACGCTGTAAAATGTGAATTTCACGCATTTTCAATAAATTGTCCAGATCAGTCCGAAGAATCGGCCATTAAAAATCAAATAAAAATGCTCGAGTGTGTAAGAACTGAAGAGGATGTCAGGATGGGAATGTCACGATTGGTATTATCTTTACACCATTAGGTACTTCAATTTACTATTACTCAAAACAACACTTAAAACTCCACTGAAGTTTTATATGTTGTTTTGAGATTCTTGAACTGAAATTTATATTTTTTATTTATTTGAATTGAAGTTTACAATGCATGAAGATGTTTTACAAAATAAAAGATTAAAGCGTTTGAATAATATCTGCTCCATACATCTATTAGTCGCTTACAATAATATCTATAAAATTACTTATTTAAAGGTAATGTTTGTGTGTGTGTGTGTGTGTGTGTGTGTGTGTGTGTGTGTGTGTGTGTGTGTGTTTGTGCGTTATGTGCGTTGTGTGTTGGGTTAAAACCTATGAAATCATTCTATGGTCTTAAGATGCGCGCCTCTTCGACCTGCCTGTCTGGGTGAGCTACAGATAACAGTATTGATACTTTGTACAGAGCGTTACCTTGTGGCCGTGGGTATTCTCGCGCGCGTCATGACCCTGGTGGCCGCCCCCCGAAGCGTGGTGGTGTCCGTGGGGTTTGGGCGACTGGTCTCCGGTGTAGCGCGACAGCGGGGGAGCGCCCTCGCGCTGGTGCTGGTGCTGGTGCTGGCCAGGGACGCGCACGTACTGCGCCCCCCCGTGGTACAGGACATCCGGACTCCGGGATTCCGAGGGCTGCGGCTCGTCCTCTTCTTCGGAAATCTCGTGCACTTCGTACCGAGAAGTGGTCTTCATCCCTCGCGAGGCGCGCGGCTCGGAGTGGCTCTCTCCGCTGGCCGCGTCATCTTCGTATCGGTGATTTTTGTATTTATATTGCGTTTGGTAATCCGCATTCCTAACTGTTCTCGCTCTCGATTTCTTTTTGTTTTGTTTTATGTCTTTTTCTTCTTCAAATTCTTCAGTTTGACCTTCGAACGGAGCGTCTTCCCCTTCTTCTACTTGAATCTCCTCCGCGTTCCATTCGTGTTCTTTTTCGTATTTATTTTTCTTCTTTTCCTCGAACTCAACGCTTCGCCTCGCGCGACTTCCCGCGTCCCTGTTTTCCCTGCCGCGGAGTGTGGAGCCTCCGCCCCCGTACCAATCCTCGCGAGGAGTTTCATCATCGACGAATTCCGAATAATGATTTTCGGCTCCGAAGAACTCCGAGTCGGGATTGTCTAAATCGTATTCTGAGGAATATTTGGCAATACTGTGGCCCAGAAACGCGACGAGGAATATTGTCAGTTGACACAAAACTTTCGCTGTTACGTTCATTTCACGACTGATCGACCGCGGCTCATGCAAGAGTTACTTGAAACTGAATACTTAATTCAGTTTTGTAAGTATTTATATTGTAAATCGCTCCAAATTACCACTTCTCCTTGGCTCGTACTTGAAAAGGACTGAGGATTTCGTAAAGTTCACCGCGTGATACCTTTGTTTATTTGCGTCATGGAAATTTTCCAGATAAATGAATCGCTAGAAGAAAATTATTTGTCATTAATTTTTAATATATAATTTAACACACCGGTCAGTAACCTAATAGAACTACCTCAAACAAAATAATCTTCACTCTTAACCGCGTAAATAAAATAATTAATTGTTCCGCGTAGAAAACAAGCTAAAAAATATGCGAATGTTTAGACAGAAATTATTTACACAAGATAGTGGCACTGACAACCGCGGTGTAGGTAGATTTAATAATAATTGAAATGAGTCGAGCCTACGAAAAGGAGTAATTTTGCGGCGGCAAACGACAGCGAGATGCGGGACCGTCGCAGATATTAATTAAGCGGTACTACATTCTATAGCCCGGCTCTCGCGGTAGTTTACAGGGGCTAACCCGCTAACCGTGCGGGAACATAATAATACAATACAGCGATGAAATGCGCGGCTGTCGGCTCAATTCCGCCGAGCGACTTGTCGATCGGAGAAACGTTTTAATTTTGAGCCGCACGAGTGACTCTGATATTCGCTCGGTAAAACGAAAATATGGAGTCGATCTCGCGGTTATTGTTGACGATATTTTATCTTATTGCAATCGTAGATAATAATAGCTGTAATGTTGCGTAAGGATTTGAAAATGTCGCAAAAGTGAAATACCTTTGTGTAAAATATTGTGGAATTTAGTTTTTATGATATCTGTTCGTTTTTTTACACGATCAGTACATATTTCAGTGACAACAAGAACTGTTACATGCCTACCTGTACAACAAATATTTATTTAGTCCGGTGTAGAACATAAATAGTTATTATACTAGCCGTACACCCGTGAAAATCACTGGAAATAATAATAACGACTTGCCTTGCGTGACCGCGCAGCATATGCCGCGCGCTGATTGTGTATCTCTATAATTAACGTTCCAATAATTACGGACTTTACGACAGACATACGGACAGAAAGATAACGAAATTATTATATTTGTTGATGATTTGCTTACATACCTACTTGTCCACAAACCTCTACACGTAGATAAGGATAAGTTTATTACGAGATCCCACTAGCCGTAGCAGGTTATCGGTGGGTTTTTCTTTACAGTGATTTAAATTATAAAACTAACACAAGAACAAAAGAAATATACATATGTATAACGCAGTGCAAAAATACATCTAATATAATATAAAAGGAAATAATTAACATGCAGAAACTTCATTATGTTTCATAATAAACTCCGTATATACATATATAGGGGAACCCGGGTTGGAACAGGGTGGGTAAGCTTTGATAACAATTTGTGAGAGTTTGAAAATAATAACACCATTATTTGTTAATTTATATTTTTATTTACTTATTTCTCTTCAAAGAAACTAAAGCAAAACTTTTTTAAATTAATAATTACTATCGAAAATATGTGTTTGAAAAAAAAAGGGAAATTTTCCATTCTGCCCCACCCCCCGGGGCAGAATGGGGTACCAATTATTGACAAAGTTTGCGGATGAGAACACTGTCATCATCATCACTGTAGACCAGCGCACGCCATGTGTGCCCTTTTTTTACATACGCCCTAAGAACATCAGCCTTCATTAGACTTCTAGCACAAATCATGGCATTACAAGCAGGGCACGTCTTCTTCTTCCGTGCTTTCTTCAGATTCAGTTACGATTATTTTTGTTTCTTTGGCTTTGTTTTCATTCCTTTGGGTTTGTTTTCTTTTCTTTTAAACATCAGTATTTTTTTATTTTTTCACTTTCTTGATATTTTATGTCTTTTTAATAGATTCTTCTAATTTAGTCTGGAGAAGTACAAATATTATCAGGGGCAGAACGGGGTGTAACCCATTGCGCCCCACTCATTGTGCCCCAACGTAACGTTATTTAAAACACAAGTATTATGGCCGTTATATTTGTTGGCCTTGAGTTATCACTAGTCTTTTAGTCAATCAAAAGTCTATCGAAATAAACCTGTAATTTTAATTTCCAAATAAAGAATGGTGTATAGTGTAATTACCTTGATATCGCAGAGCAAATATTAAAATTTGCAAGCTTTTTCTCCTACCTTTGGTCAAATCCAAACTAAGCGCTTTCCCACAATAACAGCGACCAATCCGTAAGGTAGACCACAGTGAACTGAACGTTTTGTGTGAAGGTCGCATGTCTCTCTGTCGGGGGTAGCGAGCCCTACGTCCATTTCCCATTTCGCCCCGGGTTCCCCTACCCTCACCTTCGCATACGAATTTAATCCAATCAAATCGGAGAGCGTATCTATTATACCCTTGAACATCACACTTTTGATATTTTTAGTTGTGATAATCTATTTCCATAGTAATTATTACATCTTGGTACAGTATTTGCCAAGTGACACTTGTATCGTATTATGTGGTAATTACAGGTAGGTATTGTATGGTTGTCATGATCTGATTGAATCTTACTTTCCAGGTAGGGTACTCCAGGTGAGTTGACTTGTTGACATTTGTTCAATTAACTCCTTTTCGTTAGTTGGTGCCACAGTTTTTATAGTCTAAATGCCAGAGTAAATACCTTAATATAAAGTAAATTAATGATGTTTTGTAAAAAAGGTGACCAAAAGTACTGCCCTATGTGAGTCGTATGTTTCTATGGCTATGGCCAAAACTAGAACCAAAGTAAGATTGCTGTGCCAGTTTTGGCCATGTAGTATTTTTCTACTAAGAAATAAATAAGGTTATGAAATAACCCTAAAACAATACAAACACAAAAATAAGTGATTAAAAAGTTATTTTCGGGGTTCTTGTTTTTGCTAAGACTTTAATTAATATTCATGAATGTCACCAAGAACTTCATTTGACACTCGAGGAAAGAAAAAAGCATTACAGCTGTCACTTATCGAAACAAAATTATAAAAAATTACCTACTGATTAAAAAATTGTTTGGAATAAATAAAATAACAAATATGTTTTCTTTGTATTATTTATGCACCTTGGAATATCCAAGTGGTCAAACCGGGCATTGGCCAAAATCGGGCTATCTGCCCTATGTCCTTATATCAATTGTTATGGAGATAAGCAACTTAACATCCAAGAAAATGATTAAAATCTTGCAGAAAATTTTCCAGTATAAATTTACATTTTTACATTGATGTTAGAACAGTTTCGACTCATAATTTCACAGAAATCTACCTGTAGGTAAAGTGTGTGCCACTAAAATATGAGAATTAAACAATTCCTTCATAATATTAGGTAGGGTTGATGGGCCGGTTTTGGCCACTACCCCGGTTTTGGTCATTTGGACATTCAATGGTGTATAAATAAGACATTGAAAATATTATATTTGTTATTTTTTTATGCAGATCAATTCTTTAAACTGTTTTTTATTTTGATAAATAACAGCTGTACCACCATTTTCATTCTTTCAGTATCGGTTGAACTTTTTGGTGACATTTGTTAAAAATGATTAAATTCTTAGCAAAAACAATAAGGGCCCGTGGATGAGTAATGTGAAAATAACTTTTTAATCATTTATGTTTGTATTCGTGAATCAATTTAACATATTGAATGAAAGTCCTAGGAAGGTTATTTCATAATTTATTTTATTTCTAAGTAGAAAAATGCCACATGGCCACAACTGGATCACATAATGCGGTAGTTTTGGCCACCTTTTTTGAAAAAGATTATTAATTAGGTATTTCGTTGTCTGTCTGTCCGTTTGTCTTAACTTCGTATAAAATCTGTAACTTTTTTATAGTAATTTTTTTATCGAATTTTTTTTTCCACTTTTCTTTTTTTGAATTTTTTTTTGGAATAATTATTTTTTTGAAGATTTTTTCCTTCGAAATATTTTAATTTAATTTTTTTAACAGAACCGAACCGTCATGTAAAAGTATCGTCATTTTTGACGGGTTACAGCTAGTTTGATTATAAAAACTATGGCCATAAAAATAAGTCAACAAGTCAACTCTCCTGGAGTACCTACCTGGAAAGTAAGATTCAAATAGATCTATTAAAATAATTCTAAGATTTTGATGAAAATGTTTTAGATTAGACTAATTGTACTGAAGCGTCAACGCTATATGCATTATGGATAGCTTTTAAATAAAGATGATAATTCAGTTCAGAAGTCAGGAGGAGTACAATCATCGAATGAGTTGAATTCTTCTAATACACTTTCTCAAAAATAAGGTATTAAATATATGGTCTGTAATAATATTGAGACTCAGTTGTCCTTTGATGCATCAACCATCAAACCAAATGAAATATCTACTTCAGCACCTTCAACAAATGATGTTCGGAATGAATTTTCGACTCAAGCAAAATCATCTGACAGTTTATGCCCCGTAACTATATTTCTGTTGGCTCTGCTTGACAAATTATTATTTTTACAATTGCCAAGGCCATATATTTAGTTAATGTCAGTGTAGTCTGGCCAAAGAAAAAAGTTGTAATACTATGCGTAAAAGAGAATACATTTCTTCTGGAAAGTTCTATAACGGCAGTAAAAGAAGCAGAAATGGAAGACAAGGAAGAGAAAAACAATTAAGAAAAGATAGATGAAGAAAAAAGTTGTCAGTTTGAATAAAAGAAAAAAAAACTCTTCTGGTTCGTGTCTTCTGGGGTATTCTGCCATGTTTTTACGACCTTTCTGGCCAATCCCATTGCAGGGCCCATCATCAGGGCTGATGATTGGCCCTGCAATAGGATAGGACGAAACGTTGGCCAAAAAGGTCATAAAAACACGGCATAATATCCCAGAAGATACAAACCAGAAGATTCTGAGCAGCCGTGAAAACCTCAGAACATTCTTAAAAAAAAACTCAACAAATGAGGAACAGTCGATAGATTTATCAAATCAAGATCTTCAGAAAATGAAGAATTAGAAAGAAGTCCAAAAGATGGAGGCTATGCATTAGTAAAATTCAAAACTAGTATTGTACCAAAATATTGTACCCTGTTGCGTCAGAAGACAATGATAACGGTTGTGAAATAAGTTATCTGAGGAAAGGAAGGAAAAGTACTTAATGCATTTGTTATGCCACAAATACCTAATCTGGCATCTGTTGCAGAGAATACATAGTATTAAAATGATAATGCCATTACCCGCTTCCACAAAAAGGATTAAATTTCTTTCTAAAAATGTTCTCAGGTTTTCACGGTCATTCAGAATTTTTTGCTTGTAGTTTTCTGGGGTATTCTGCCATGAATATCTGACCTCTCTGGCTGATGTTTCGGATCTCATTGCAGGGCCCATCATCAGGGCTGATGATTGATTGATTATAATCAATTATAATGTGAATAATTTTATTCACGAATTTAAAATACTAGATGTTCATATAGATATAATATAGATATAATAGAACAACTCGATAGACAATAGTATGATAACGACAACGAGAGAACAACTCGATTACATTAAAAATTGTCTTAACTATTGACTGATATACTACTTTTCTACAAAATAATTTATTTAAAATTATTAATTAATATTGAAATGTTTGACACGTGGATGGATTGTGTCTGGATGGAACAGATAGCAAGGATTGCGCATGTGGTAAATGATAAACCCCCCAAGTCGGCTTTTCATTTGTATTCATATATGTATATCTTTTTCTGCTTTGATAAATGATAAACTTCCCAAGTTGGCTTTTCATTTGTGCTGATATATATCTCTTTCTGCTTTCTGCCAGTCAGTTCAGAGACTGCAGAATATTGGTGGCTTGGCATAAAGCCTTCGCCAGTTCGCTGGGGAGCCAGCTGCGATAGATTGTATCGCTATATTGTATTGTATTGAAGATATAGGTAATATATGTATCTACAATATTTGTGTAGATATATATTGTAGATATATAGGTATTGGTAAGTACCGGTTTGATGTCACTTCTTCGGTTATCTGAATTGGATACTTATGTATCCAATTCACCACATGAGTACGGTCAATAAAATAAGTTGTAATTAACAATCAAAATGCATAAATCAAATTTCAATAATTTAGTGAATGTGTACAATTTTAAAAGCTGCCACTGAAATCAGATTTCATGATTAATTTTTTAATGTGGCTCTACTGTTATTTCCATTTAAAAAATTTGCTATTTGTTCTCAAATGTCAAAATTGACAATGAGGTTGTAAAACAAACTTCCATACATTTTTTGTAAATAAAAATATCCTAGTAAATATTATACTTAATAGTAAATCCACCAATATTTAAAAAAAATAAAGTATTACTAGACACAAGAGAAAAATATATTTAATTTAGTAAGTTTTAAAAACTGCTTTGGTGAACTGTGGCTGAATTTAATAACCGCTTAACACAATTCGCTATGAACCGACCGGACAACCACTGAATCCTATATACATAATCCACGCAGTACATTTCATTAAATTTTTTAAATGTGAATATCGGATACTTCTTTCCATTACCGTAACCCAATTATAATAATTTCATTGTCTATCCGTCTGGTAGTTTGTCTGTACCTGTAATTTGTGTAATGTCCGTAACTTCTTTACAGTAAATTTTTCTTTTTTTTCTTCTTTAATTGTAGCTAGGAACCGACATGTAAAAGTACCATCATTTTTGACGGGTTACAGCTAGTGTCGAGTGCCACCACTATAACTTGGCGTGCGAGGGAGGGCGCCCCCGTCGCGAAACAGAAGTTGCCGGTTGTAAATTTATGACACAATACAAAATGTACTGAATGTCCGGTGACCAGTGTCAGAGCCTTCAATATAAATTTGGTCGGGTAACAGCGCGCTCCGCGGCGGCCGCTCTATCTGTCAAACTGTCAGACGATAATATCGGCCAATTTTTTGCTTTTTCAGTTCGCAAAATTTTAATACTTCATTGGCAATTGTTCTTGCACCACCCCGGACTGTTTTGGTTGTTTTGGACATAATAATTGAGTGTATATTGGTAATCAAGATGTCACAGCTCCCGAGCAAATACAAAATTGTACTGAATTACAGGGCGAGGGGTTACCGCCGGGTGCGGGCAGGGCGGGTTTTAGTTCCAAAGTCACAGGACGCCAATTTACGTTGGTCAAGCAATAGTAAAGATTCTGGGAAACAACTATTAATTAAATAATCCTTATCTTAAGAAAAAGTTGATTAAAAGCCTGTGTTTGTGTTAAACTAAATAAAATTAGTCAAGGGTAAGTCAATGCTTAAAATAAATATATTTAATATCTATAATATACATAACTATATATAAAGCTTAGAAATGAATGTAGAATCTAATATGTAACACATAAAAAATGCAATTAAAACTATTAAGTAAAATTGCATCAAATCTGTAAAAAAAAGTAAATGAAAATCAATCAAATAAAAGCCAATTTTGTCAGATTCTTCTTTTCCGAAAAAGTTTGTGGTTCAGGATCACATCACTTCCTACATGAAAAATAGATTTCAGAATTATAGTTTTCCGAATTTCCACTTGCTTTATTGGGGACTTTCAGAATAAAGTCAGTGAATTCATAATTTACTTATACTTTTTACATAAGCACTTCGTTCCAAGTGGTGGTCACAAATAAGTGATAGTATTTTAACCGGTGACACACTAACCGTTATTTGAGAATTGTATCTGATTGCTTTGATGATTGGCAACTGATTTTTCGCAATTCGACAGGCAACTATCGATACTAGACAAAAATTATATATTCGTTACCAATCATCACTACAATTATATATATACAAATTCCGAATAAATCTATCAAAAATAACCAGTTAAAATAAGGGTTCAACATTACTATCAGAAATTAACCAGCTTAAACCAATTCAACTGTTGTATATCGAGGGAAATTTATTGCATAGGTAATTTATATAGGCAATTTTTCGCTTAAAATATAAATCAAAATCATGGGTAGTTATGGGGGTGGAAAAGGTGGGGCACGCAGACAGAAAATACAGAGCAAAACAATCACTTTTATCGCAACGCTGCAACAGGTTACTAATTTGTATATACATATATATATATATATACACAACACACACTCTTCACAAATACTTGTATACAAACCTGCTGTACTGGAATGGTTCAAATATTATACTGAAACATTTTGTGGATACTATATTTTATTTAAGCAAAATCGGCAAAATAATCACTCAACTGAATCAGGGCTCACTAGTTGTAATAAAAATGAAAAAATGGTAGTTTGTATTTATACCTACTCCAAAAATAATATAAGTGAAATGCTAATAAATTGAGATTATTTACATTATTTCTCATTCAACAAACATCAGGCACGGTAAACTAATTCAAATTAAATTTTTAGTACAAAATATAATAAAACCTTAATATCCTCATCACATTTGCGTATTATGAAATTGCCGTTTTGTATAGAAAAATTCAAACAATTTTTTTTTTTATGAAAATTATATATTAAATTAATTGAAGTGTTATTGGCTATTGTTGTCAATGTACTTTTGGCATTCATTGATGTCTTTGCTATCGGAATCCGTTTTACACCGCCTCATCGTAGTTGAAATTATTCTTTGTAAAAGTTATCCAAATTCCGAAAAAATTGAAAATCAGTATGTGCCTGGTCTGGCAAGTCAGCTGGGTGACAGAGTTTCAAGCCAAAGCTTACGTGATTTTAAGATGGTCCATTGTAAAGAGTGTGGACGAGCGTTTTCGTGGAGAAGTAGAGATTGAAGTGATTGAATTGAAGAGTCTCGGTTATTTGATAGCGAGCTTGTTCATCATCATTTTCAATTTTTGACAGTACAACAGTAATTGATGTGCTACACCTCAAGAAGCTGTAATGAATTATGCCGGCACAGGTCCGCCATACAGTCACAAGCAGTTTCTTTGTCTTCAATTTCAATCTGTGTGAGTCAATTTGTGTTTGGTTGCTTCCCCTAGGTTCAACCATTGCAATGAACATTTATGATTATCATACAGAATCCACTTTTCATAACAAGTAACAATCTGATTCAGAATTTCCTCATCTGTGTGCTGACTCAACAAATTAAGGCAAGCCTCAACGCGAGTCGCTGTTTTCCTTCAGTAAGTTTATACGGTTCCATTTAGCGTGCATCTTTATTTTCCCAATTTGCTGAAAATGCATCATTATCGTTTTATCACTGACGTTGTAGGTTGTAGCTAATTCTGACATAGTTTGAGATGAATACGCTTCCACTACAGCTTTCAATTTTTCAGAATAAATGCAGTCTCCGGTCATCCAAGGGGCTTGTTTATGTCGAAATTTCTAGAACTGGAGCGATCAAACTAAAAACTTACATGATATCTAACTCCAAACTATCCAGTATTAGAAAACGGCAATTTCATAGGTAAGGACCTAATACATATTTAATAATATAGAGAGAATTCAGAATACATTAATACTACACTTTACGGCCGAGTAACCTTCTGAGAATGTTGTAAATAAAGCAAAAAGTCACAAGGTCCAGTCCAAATCTAGTTTTCTTCAACATTTCAATTGTCTAAGTTAATAAATTTATGTTATGGTGGTCGTGCTAAATCATTACTATTTAAGGACAAAAGAAACATGATTCTATAATGTATATTGGCTTTAGAACTCTTTCAATAATTATTATCTTCTAATAAATATCATATTTTGCTGCACAATCTAGTTGAAGTGCGCGATTGTAATAACTATCAACGATCTTGTGTCTTTTTAATCAGGTTCACCTCTTGCACGTCTATCATAATATTCCACACCCATTTTCAATTCAGTTTTCATCTCGATATTGTTGATTTGTATAAGAGGAATTTGTGCCATGGTAGGGACGTCTTACATGTCAAGTCTCAAGTTTTCAGTTTCAGTTGTTTAAATATTTTTATTATCCAGTTAGATTACCACATTTCGAATTGCAAACTTCTTTATCGACAAAAAATCTGTGTCATTGGAACTAAATTTGTATATTTGGATAGTCCTTAAATCCCTTTTGAACGAAGGGATAAGTTTGTGGCGCAATTATAAATTCTTTTACTTTCATTGTCTTTGGCTCCCTTTACTACGGTGCTAACCATGTGCGGTCCATACCTTAATATCGACCGCACAGCCAGTTGGCACATGGCAAACTACGAGATCTACAATGGCGGGGTCATTTATATATTATACAATTTTACTGATCTGCCAAGCTAATTGTGTTTCAATATATTTTCTCACCCACCCTTCACATACTGTTAATATTAGGTACTTACCTATGAAATTACATTTTTTTAATACTGGCAAGTTTGAATTCGATAACATGCATTCGACTTGGAAATTCAAATTCAAATTAATGTCATATTAAAACCATGAAATTTCTTTTTCAAAATATGTTATTCATTTGTTTTCCCGTTGTTTGTTTTTTCTTTGATATCGCTGCGTCTGCAACCATGGAGAAAATGAAAGTTCATATAATTTTTAAATATGTGTTTCATCATGGCACTAATGCTGCACATATGGCGCACAGTACCAATGATGTGTATGGACCAGGCACCTCAAATGCATTACATGATGCATTTTTGATTTGATCACTTCAGCTCTGGAAATTTGAATTACAACAATGAACCCCATGGATGACCGGAGACTACTGTCGATAAAAACGTTTTTCAAGCTATAGTGGAAGCGGATTCATCCCAAATCACGTCAGAATTAGCAACAGCCATCAATGTAACTGACAAAACGATACTGATTCATTTGCATCAAATTGGGAAAATAAAGGAGATCGCAAAATGGGTACCGTACGAACTGACTGAAGGACAACAGCAAACTCACGTCGAGGCTTGCATAATTTGTTGAGACGGTACATGATTAGAGTAATTTTGGATCGTATTGTTAATTATGATCAGAAGTAGATCCTGTATGTAAGAAACATTCATTGCAATGGTTGGACCCAGAGCTAGACAATGCTAATCAAACGCAAATTGAGTAAAAAGATTCTGCATATGACTATAGCGGACCTGTGCTGGCATTATTCATTACAGCTTCGTGAGATCTGACACAACAATTACTGGATAGAGATACTGTCAAAAATTGAAAACAATGATGGACAAGTTTGCTATCCAACAACAGAGTCATGTCAGTTGCTCTAGTTCATTACTTTTCCACAACAATGCTTCGTTCATACATTGCATAACGGACCGTCTTGAAATTACAGGAGCTTCGACTGGAAAATCTCCATCACTCGACAAACTCACCAGACCTTGCACCTACCGATTTCCTTATTTTTCGGAATTTAAATAACTTTTTACACCGGAAAAATTTCAACTACAATGAGGTGGTTAAAAACAAAAAAACAAGAATTCATTGATTCCCGACCCCAGGATTTCTATAGCAGAGGCATTAATGAACTACCATTTAAAGCCAATAGTGCATATAAAAGAATGTTCAATACTTTGATTAATTGAATACATATAGACTTTTCATAAAAAAAATCGTTTGAAATTTTCTGTGTACAAGTATAATGGAAATTTTCTAAATAAGAAACTAATATTAGGTCCTTACGTATGAAATTGGCATTTTGCCGTACTGGCAAATTTGATCTCAAATATCTTCTCTTGGGTTAGGAATTCCAAATCCAAATTTATACAGCTATTTACTCATGTATTTTTGTTTTGAAAATTATAATTCATTTGTTTTTTCCTCAATTGTTTTTTTCTTTGCGTCACTCAGTTTACAAAATGAAAAACTTGAAATATCGCGTTATTTACGAGCACGAATTTCACCGTGGCACCAGTGCTGCAGAAACGGCTCGAAGGATTAATGATGTGTATAGCGACGGTGCCGCAAAAGAAAACACAGTGCGTTTTTGGTTCCAACGTTTTCGTTCTGGAAATTTCGACCTGCAGAACAAGCCCCGTGGACGGCCGGAGACCAAAGTTGATAATGAAGAATTGAAGGCTATTGTGGAAGCGGATCCATCGCAAACCACATCCGAGTTAGCTGCAGGCTGCGGTGTTAGTGATAAAACTGTTTTAATCCACTTGAAGCAAATTGGTAAGGTGAAAAAGCTTGAAAGGTGGGTACCTCACGAATTGAGTGAAGCAAATCAACAAACGCGCGTTGACTGCTGCGTTGCATTACTCAACCGGCACAATAATGAAGGGATTTTAAATCGAATCATTACCTGTGATGAAAAGTGGATCCTGTACGATAATCGGAAGCGCTCATCGCAATGGCTGAACCCTGCCGAACCAGCCAAACCATGCCCCAAGCGAAAATTGACTCCAAAAAAGTTACTTGTGAGCGTTTGGTGGACTAGTGCTGGTGTCGTTCACTACAGCTTTCTTAAATCTGGCCAGACGATTACGGCAGATATCTTTTGTTAGCAACTGCAAACCATGATGGAAAAGCTAGCTGCTAAACAACCCATGCTGGTTAATCGCTCTAGGCCACTGCTGCTTCATGATAACGCTAGACCACACACTGCACAACAGACGGCTACCAAATTAGAGGAGCTTCAATTGCAATGTCTAAGACATCCACCGTACTCTCCGGACCTTGCCCCAACAGATTACCATTTTTTCGAAATTTGGATAACTTCTTGCAAAGGAAAAAATTCAACTCCGATGGGACAGTCCAAACCGCCTTCAAAGATTTTATTGATTCCCGTCCGAATGGTTTTTTTAGTAAAGGGATCGATGAACTACCTATGAGATGGCAAAAGTGCATAGATAGCAATGGTACATACTGTGATTAAATAAATATATTATAATAAAAAAAATCGGCTTTATATTCCTCCCATACTAAACCCCAATTTCATATGTAAGGACCTAATATTATACAATATTACAATCATTTTGATTTTTTGGGCACTTTTTAAAAAATGTGCGAGACATTTTTGTTACTATCAATTCTAAGATATGTATTTATAAATGCATATAGTTGCTGTCATTTAGTCAGAAGATATAAGGAATGTGTTACATTTTCTATATAGTTGTCTATTTCTGCAATTTAGCTACCGTCTTGAACTAGATTTACAATCCCATCGCAACGTACAAATATTTAATGACTCCGGTAATGTCAAGAGCATAAAAGGTAATTGCATTCAGGTGGTGTTATCATTTAATTTGTTGTCAGGCAAGAGTGATAGAGAATGTAGCTGAGTGATTTACGATACTTCAAGACTATCATAGTATGTAACCAAGAAGGCAACGATGCGACACATACAAGTAAAAATACATTTTTTTTAATGTGCTTATGAAACTAATGATAACAACACAGTATTAAATTGATCAATATTCATCATCTTTGTCTTTTACAACATATTATGCACCTACATAAGGCCTATATAATATCTTTAAGAAAAATTCAATTATTTTCTACTTTTTCCCAACTATGAATGCATTTGAATTTATGGTTTGGTGATAAAAGCCCACGTGTAAGCCTACATAAATATCCTCCACAGTAAAAATGGAAATATTGTCATTCCAATATTTGATGGAATGGACTACAGCAACTGGAAGATAATAATAAAATTCTTGCAGTTAAAGAAATGTAAAAATGTAGTGATACGAGATAAATGTACCACTGATTGGGAGGAAATGGATGTTAAAGCAACAAATTATAGTGCCATTTCCAATAACCAACTTGAATATGTATATGAGCTCGATTCGGCATTTAAAATATTAAATGTCAAAGTTTGATGTAGGTATCTAAAAAAAATTGTAGAAATAACCTTGAAAATAAAATGCATAATCTACCTTTCAATAATAACAGATGAAGAGCAATGAAAATACTGGAAATTGTTCTATACAGATCTAAATGGACCTCATTGAACTGTAGGATGCCAGGATGAAAAGTATTTTTTAAGTTTCATCGATAATTACAGTAAATTAGCAAAAGTGTTTTGTATCCAGTCAAAAGATCAAGTTTTTGAATGTTTTGTGGAATATGTGAATGAGGTACAAACTTTAACAGGAAAGATTATAAAGGAATTAAGATGTGATAATGGAAAAGAATTTATGAATACTAAAATCTATAAATTTGCTAGAGAAAAGGGGATCATGATAAAAACATGTCCAGCATATGTACATGAATTAAATGGTACTGCGAAGAGGTATAATAGGTCAATAATGGATATAGCAAGATGTCTTTTGGCGAAATCTAGAGTAGACAGATTTTTTCGTCAGAAGTGATAAAAGCCGCTGCTTATATAAAAAATATAATGTTGAATAACACTATAGAGAGAAAGACACCATGTGAGATTTTCATCAAAAGGAAGCCATCTGCAAAGAACCTACAAGTATGGCAGTAAAATATATGTTAGAATACCAGAAGACATAAGAAAGTCAAAATGGGACAAAAAAGCAAATTAGGTGTTCTACTTGGATATATAGATGACAGGTATAAGGTTTAACCAACAATAAATTAATTCTAGCAAGACAAGTAGATATAATTGAGGAAGATTCTATGTATCATAAAAAGTCTATTGTCTAAAAACTTATTAACCTGGAACTTATTCCTAAAATTGTATTTAGTGATTTGCGTAAGTCTGAATATTATTCTCAATATATTTTATCATTTATTATTTTTCATTATTAATTATGTATTAATCAACCGTAAATAGTGTATTAAGTGTATTATATTATATCATATTCAAATGTTCACAAAATATTCATACTATTGCTTGCCCAACGTAACTTGGCGTACGGCGAATTTTGAACTTAAACCCGCCCCGCCCGCGCCCGGCGGTAACCCCTCGCCCTGTCATTTAGTTCAATTTTGTATTTGGTCGGGAGCTGTGACATCTTGATTACCAATATACACTGAATTATTATGTGCAAAACATCCTAAACAGTCCGGGATGGTGCAAGAACAATTGCCAATGAAGTATTAAAGTTTTGCGAAGCTGAAAAAGCGAATAATGGACCGATATTACCGTCTGACAGTTTGACAGATAGAACGGCCGCCATAACTGCATGGTTTCTTTAGTGCTGCCCGACCAAATTTCTGTATTTAATACGACACCGGTCACCGGACATTTTGTACATTATGTATTGTGGAATAAATTTACACCCTGACAACTTCTGTTACGTGACAGGGACGCCCTCCCTCGCACGCCAAGTTATAGTGGTACGTCTATAGTACTTTAATGTCACTCCAGGACCCATCTATTAGGGTCATTAATTATCTGTTAACGGTCTGTTTGTTAAAAAATAAAAATAAAAATAATATGAAATGTGTATTGGATTTGAGGAAGCTTTTGAGGAAGGTAACAAGATACAAGAAGGATGTGAGATGCCCTGATAAGGGTCAGTCTGAGGATGAAGTGTCAATGGAACTAATTATGGATGTAACGTGTACTGAGATAAGCGATAACGATGGTGATGGAGTGTCAAATATCAAGTGAGCGTCGTCGAGACAAATTAAAACTCCAATCCGATTTGCTGAAGAATTTGGTTACTATTGTATTTGTATAAATTATTGTGACACTATGACACCAGTTACTTTTCAGGAGGCGATAATGTGTAAAGAAGCTGAACAATGGAAAGAGGCAAAGAATTATAAAATGGATAGTCTTGTAAATTATAATACTTGGACACCAGTAAGTAGGCCACAGGTTAAAAAGTGATATGTATTATGCATAAGCAAGGTTAGTGTTTAGAGGTTTTCAATAACGGGTAATATGTATTGATGATACTTATTCACCAGTTGCTAAAATGCAAACTTTAAAATTATTATTATGTTATTATTTTTTCAATTAATTCAGCAACATTGTAGATGAACATTTATTCAATTCAATTTATTTAATAATATGTACATTACAAACTAAGTGTTCAAGGCATACATATTATGGAAGTATATATATCAAAATAACAATATTTAATTAATTAAAAATAACACAAAATCTGGTCAAAGGTGTAGGAGAATCCCACTTCGGAAAACCCCCTACGACACATGGAATATATCAATACCTAAAGCGATTTTGTTCAGCATAGCTGCGGCTCTTCCAACAGGCATAACATTGGCAGGTTGGTCCTGTATATTGGAATGTGAAACAATCTATGCTGACGATGCAGGATCATACAAACCAATGCTCTGCATAATTTCAGGATTTTCGATCATACCGCCCAACAATCGATAAAAATGTGTAATACCATCTGAGAAACCGATCTCATACAACCTTTTCAAAAAGACATCATTGTTGACTATATCAAAGGCTTTGGCGAAGTCATTATATGAACAGTCTACCTGATGTCCCGCGTCCAGAGCTTCTGTGACGTAATTTGTGAAGACCATCAGATTTGTCTCAACCGAGCGGCCTTTCCTGAATCCATGTTGTTCATCAATTATAAACGGCTCTACTCGGGAAGCGACGGTTCTACTTATTATGATTTCAAATACCTTAGCTGAGGCACAGAGAACAGCTACAGGTCTATAATTTTCTACGGATGACTTAGAACTACTCTTATGTATGGGAGTAACATTTGACGTCTTGCATGTTTCTGGGAAGACCCCTGTATTTATAGAAAGATTATACAAAAAACATAGTGGTTTTTTATCAGTTCCACACAGCTTTTTAAGAAGAATGTTGGAATGATATCTGTCCCAAGAGAATGAGTATTACTTAGATTTTTAATAGTGTCGGCCACATCCTTTTCATTGATATATTGAACATCAATAGATTGTGCACCGATCGGAGAACATTTTTTAGCAATATTAACATCGAGAAGCAGAGGTTCATTACTATAGACTGTTTTAAAATGACCTGCAATATCTGCACAATATCTGCACCCCGTACCATTTTTTCGCCCCAAGTCATCGAATTAATATTCCCACCATCCGCTTTTTGGGATTTTATATAGGCCCAGAACGTATTAGGATCTTGAAGAATATTGTTTTCCATCCTGGATATGAACTCCCGGTGTGCCAATTGAATGCTACATCTTACGATTGATCTGTAATGTCCAAACATTTCATAATCACTGTGACGGCCAAAGGCTTTCCAGTTTTTATGATAGAAATGTTTAGTTCGTATATCCCTAACAATATCCCTAGAAATCCATTCCGGATATCGCCTTCCGCCGGTAGCCTGAGAGTTTCGTGGGAAGCAGGAATCTAGTACACCCTTGACAGTATAATAAAAATATTGTACGGCCTCATTCACATCCAATATACATCTCGCCCCAGTCGGTAACGTCCATAAGAGAGTACAGTCTGTCGAAGTCACCTTTATCAAAGTTCCAGTCCCTCCGATGAATCGTACACTCTCCGGGAACTCTAGTTCGACAGGAGCAATATGGAATCATATTGTAACAAAATTCAAGTGCAGGGTGGTAATTATCTTCTTTCGTAAGAGGTGATAATGACCAAGAAATATCAACTGCTCTTCTACAAAATATTAAATCCAGAGTTCTATTTCTGGAGTTCAAAATATTATTATACTGCGAGAGACCTAACAGAGCATAAAAAAAATTAAGTCAGCTTCTACACTTGAATTGTCCCGAGCTGACTGCAGGTTAAAGTCTCCCAATATAATGAATATTATTTGTATGTATCTACTTATACATATATTATTTGATTAATTACACCTACATGTTTCGGAAAACCTTTCCATTGTCAGGGTTTTTCCGAAACATGTATGTAACGGACAGGATGAATGATAGCCCTGAAAAGAGCCTCCTCAAAGAAGATGACATTGCCGAGTTCCATGGTTCGCTGCGGACACCGATCAAGGTGGACCTGTGACGTCATCTTATTCACGGGCGACCGGGCAGGACGCCGGTGCGTCATCACCACCCTGAGGACCGTAAAGACGGGTCCTATGCTTTGATAAATTTGTGAACAAATTTATGTATGAAAATTTATGAAAATAAAATAGCTGTGACATGTTTTAAATTATTACAAATTATTGTAAGAACCTAAATATTGACATATATGAATGTACTTTGTCACATGTTTATTTTCAATAAACGAGAAAATCGCTGTTGCGATAGACCGGGGTGGTGAGTGTAGCCAACTGTATGGCATAAAGACAGATATAAGAAATATTATTGAATATTTCCGAGTGACGGCCAACTGTATGGCGGAAAGACAGATACAGGAAATATTATTTCCTACGGCTAACTGTATGGCCTGACAGACAGAATTATGAAATATTGTTTAATATTTCTACATATGTATCCGAGGACAGAGAGTTGGTATGCGAAGGAAAAACGGGCTGCAGACCGATTGTTTCCGATAAGTCGCGAAGCCATATCTTGTCAGATCTCGGAGAAATCTACATATAACTAACAGTGTTTTATAGGCCTAGCGACGGGGCTCATCACTAATAAGGTCCCGGGCGCGACAGCCACCGAAAAACGGTATTTGTACCAACAAATACGAGAATTTTCGACCCAAAATTGATTTTCTTATATTTACGAAAAACGAGGGTGTTTTCAATAAAATTGGTATCAAACCATAATATTTTTGCTAAACAAAGCCATTTAGACTAAAATCTGAAAGAAAATCATATAAATAAAAAAGTAAAATTTTTCACATTTTTTACGTAACCACTATCAGCAGTGGTCCAATGTCGATAAGGGTCATTTTTCAGTCAAAACTTTGAAACTGTCTTACAGACGCTACAACAGCCGGATCAACTTAAAATATTTTTTGTTGAATTCCTTGCATAAGAATCTACCCATTTTACATGTTTTTACATACCTACCTTGTCAGGGGCGCACCTGAAAAATAAATGAAAATTAATTTTTTGCGACCCACTTTGAAATATTTATAAATGACTGAAATTTTATTGTACATAACTAAAACTGATATCAAAAGTTACACCCATGTGGGCTCTTTATAAACTGCATTAACAAACATGTATAAATCATAGTTAACAAATTTTATAAATTTAATTGTGAAATTTTCCTGAGCAAATACCGCTGCGATCGGTATATATTTTTTGATAAAAAATTAACTTCGGTCTTGCGGGTCCAGGCAATCACGTCATGCTATAAGCAAGACATAGCACCATGTAAATGACGTGATGAAAACCCCGGGGGGGTGGCGTAAAAATTCTAAATAATTTTTGAATTCTGTAAATAAAACTTTCCGAGCTATTTTTTAGACAATTTCGCGTGCGCGAACGCGCGATAAAAACTCTCTGTGATTGGCTCCCGGAAATAAGCCGGGAGGTATTAAATTTGTGTATAAATTAAACTTCCGTCGGCGTACAGATTCATTCCGTTCTGTGCTTTATACGCCGTCTGGACCACTTCTTCTGACTTTTACTCAACACCTCTGACCTCTGCTCTACCTACTGTTTTTGGATTTTGGAACTTCAACTGGACTACTTGCAACCGGATAATTCACTTTTGTGAATATTTAGAACAACCACTGTCAGCGGGTTTACGATTACCGCTGTACAGTCTTGGTCTGTTCTACGAGTCAAGTACGGGAGACCTGCGCATCATATCTTCGCGTATTCTGTACGGAACAACTGGTCCTATCGAGCCGGGGATCCTGTACGACGCTCAAGATGTCGCAGTCTGGAGAAAGACCTGGACGCATGGAGGAAGACGACTTCTACCAAGGGGAGCCACCGGCCTCAGAGCGGACCCGTTCTGTGTCAGACCGTGGCTCTTATCGGTCATCCACGACCGAGGACACCATCCGACGTCTGAGGGACGAGCTGCGCAGGGAGCGCCGCCATACGGACACACTGGTCCGTATGCTTGAAGCCAACCAGCAGCAACCGCGGCAAGCTAGCCTCACTGGAGCGAGGCTGACAACCACTGCAGCGGCCGGCATCTCGACGTACGAGGACGTACACCCACCTGAGGGCTCTCGTGCTGGAAGCCGGACGAGAGATGATGGCCCTGAAAAGGGACCGACGTTCGAGAACCAACATCAACCTGGACCCCCAGCTATGGGGCCACCCGGGGCAGGCCGGGACAACCATGGTGACCCTGCAGGGGCCCCTTTGGATAGCGCCATTGCCAGGCGCCCACCCAGGGGTGCCACCGTCACGACATCCGAGGAGGACCGGACTAGGCGGGCTTCCACCAGCAGTGCCGTGCCAGAACCAAGCACCTTCACCAGGGAATGGGTCCTCAACCAACGGGACCCAAAGGAAACCCTGACTACCATCATAGAGGAGGTGCTTCAAAAGAATCGACAAGCCGACACCACAGCCCTGAGCAATCCAGCTGCTCAGGTGTCGGCAATCCTGGCGCGGCAGTCAGGAGCGAAGGAGCTGCCCAACTTCAGTGGAGATGCATACGACTGGCCAACTTTCTCCGCCCAGTTCGAGCAATCGACAACGCTGTGCGGGCTGTCCACGGCGGAGAACCTGATCCGTCTGCAGTCTGCCCTGAAGGGCCGAGCTCGTGAAGCCGTTGCGCCGCTACTGGTGGACCCTAGCAACGTAGCTGAGATTATGCAATCATTGCAAGATCGCTTCGGGAATGCAGCCGACATCATAGAAAGTATGTTGGAAAAGGTGCGCCGCCACCCCCCGATACCTGCGAACGCACCAACGGACGCGCTGAGCGACTATGCCATCACAATACGAAATGTGGTGGCAACAGTACGAGGTTTCGACAACAAGTACCTCACTTCACCTCAGCTACTAACAGAAATGGTAGAGAAGCTACCATTGGCGGCGCGTCTAATATGGCTGCATAACCGAAGAAACGATTACGTGAACGTTACAGTGAAAGACCTGTCGGACTGGCTGTCCGGCCTACTGCGACCAGCTCAACATATAGGTTGCCGATCAAAAAGGACGATCAACCACCGCGGAGGACAGGTCCACCATATGAGCGTGGACAATGTGGACGAGGAGCGCCGCCCGAAACCACGGCAGGAAACGTGCCCAGTGTGCCACATGACAAAACACCACCTGGCTACGTGCAACACATACCTGAAAAGACCCCTGCCAGAACGATGGAATATCGTGCGACGAACGCAGGTATGCTGGAATTGCCTGAAAGAGAATCACCACTCATCAAGATGTACCAGCAAACCATGTGGTACCAAGGGCTGCCGTGAACCCCACCACCACACACTACACGGAGCAAGGCACCACAACCCGCCGCACAATGGAAGGCGCGGCGGGAGATTTGGACCATCAACTGGAGGACCGGCACGCAAGGCACCAAAGGCTGGCGGCCCAGGTGCGACGAATGCTGCAGCCGCCGCACCAGCAACCAGTGATACAGTGGGCCTGACGAGTGGCCAAGGAGGCAGACAATATGTCTTCCTCAAAGTTCTTCCAGTGGTGGTGGGTGGCCCCCGCGGGCAAATAAAAGTGCACGCGCTTCTCGATGAGGGTTCGACGGTTACCCTCATCGAGCAAGAAGTGGCCAGTGCCGTCGGGGCCAAGGGACCGGTTCGTAGTCTGCGCATACATGGCGCGAGTGGGATGTGCTCTTCAGACAACCGGTCCCAATCAGTGAGTGTTACCGTACGCGGTGACGGGCCCGAATTCCCGATGAGGGCGAGCACGGTGCGTAGGCTCGCTCTCCCCTCACAGTGCGTGGTGAGCAATAGGCGCGTACCGCGAGGTGAGGGATACGCCAGTGTGAACGAAGTGCAACCGCAGCTTCTGATCGGGCAAGATCACGCGCACCTCATTGTGTCAAGAGAGGTGAAGGAGGTGCGCAACAACGGTATCCAGTCCCGCACGGCCCTAGGATGGGCCACACACGGCGTATTCGGGAGCGATATCCACAATAGTGCCGCAACAGTGTTGGCAATTGCGGGTACGGTGTCTCCAGCAACCGACAACTCTCTGGAGGGACTAGTTCGCGAACATTTCGCTGTGGATTCGCTGGGAGTAACCACCGCAGCCCGCATCAACAAGGAGGATGCGCGGGCCGCCGCTATTATGGAAGCGACCACCCGGCAGCTGCCCACTGGCCAGTGGGAAACCGGCCTCCTATGGAAGCATGACGAGAGAGTGCTACCAGAAAGCCGCCAGTGCGCTGCCAACCGCCTGGCCGGCATTGAACGAAAAATGGCAAAGGATGCGGCATACGCGGGGGCATACAGGGCCAAAATAGAAGAATATATAACCAAAGGATATGCCCACCCCCTGTCGCCGGCCGAGGAGGCCGGCATGAATGGAAAGTTCTACCTGCCGCACTTCGCCGTTTTTAATGCTAATAAACCAGGCAAGATACGAATTGTCTTTGATGCGGCAAGCAAATGCCGCGGCGTCAGCCTCAATGATGTACTAATAACCGGGCCGGACCTGCTCAGCTCTCTATTGGGCAGTGTATTCCGGTTCCGAGAAGGAAAAGTGGCGCTGGCAGCGGATGTAAAAGAAATGTTTCTGCGAATAAGAATCCGAGAAGCGGACCAGGCAGCACAATTATTTTTGTGGAAAAAACAGGGCGAGCCGGAACCAACCACGTATCAAATGACTTCAATGCTATTCGGCGCCACGTGCTCGCCCAGCAGTGCCCAGTACGTCCGCAACCGGATCGCAGATGCCAGCGCCGCGGAATTTCCGGCTGCCGCCAACGCTGTACGACGAACATTCTACATGGACGACTACCTCGACGCAGTGGATACCTCAGAACAAGCAATAATGATGATGAGGCAAGTGTCCGAAATACTGCGTCGAGGTAACATGCAGCTGGTGAATTGGGCCTCCAACAGCAAGTAGGTCCTGGAAAAGATCGATCCAGCTATAAGGGCCGTAGAGCCAATGAGAATCATTGGTGAAGAAACAACGACCGAGAGGGTGCTCGGGATAGCGTGGGAACCCGCCTCCGACAAATTTGTGTTCAAATTTATCAACTTACCGGAGCTCACGGAGGCGGACCGCCCGACCAAACGGCAACTGTTAAGCGCCGTAATGAGAATCTTCGACCCGATTGGCTTCCTAGCCTGTCTACTGATCCGGTCGAAGATACTGCTTCAAGACGTATGGCGATCCCAGGTCGGGTGGGATGAAAGGATACATCCCGAGCACGCAGAAAAGTGGCGCGCATGGTACGGCATTATAAAAAAAAGTGAGTGTCAGATAGCGCGTCCTTGCCTCTCGAGTCGAAGTAGCAAGGTAATGCTGCATGTCTTTTGTGATGCATCAGAAAAAGCGTGCTGTACGGTGGCCTATTTCGTCGAGACAGGAGAGGGCGGCATAAACGTAGCCTTCATCTCGGCGAAATGTAAGGTCGCACCGTTAAAGCCGCTTTCAATTCCCAGAATGGAGCTACAGGCGGCGCTACTGGCCGCACGGTTGGCCGCCACCATCAAAAGGGAGCACCGATGCAGCATCAACGATACCGTGTTTTGGACCGACTCCACGACAGTCTTGTGTTGGCTGCGGACCGACCCCAGGTCCTATTCGGCGTTCGTCGCGAACAGACTTGGAGAGATAGACGAACTCACGCACGCCGAATCTTGGAGGTGGGTGCCAACACAGCACAATCCAGCCGACATTGGGACCAGGGATGGCGAACCCCCGGACCTTGCTGCGGATAGCATGTGGTTCGGTGGACCAGAGTTTCTCAGGCAGGGCGAGTCGGCCTGGCCAAAAGAAAAAGCACGACCGCAGCCTGACGAGAGCTCAATGGAACGAAAACCGGACACGGTGCTGGCGGTCCGGCAGGCCAACACGGGGGGAGCACTTCCCGACATAGTGCGCTTCTCGTCATGGACTAGACTGCTTCGCTCGACCGCTTGGGTACAGCGCTTTGTGGCAAATTGTCGC